>CM055894.1:100195562-100420762 GCA_029582155.1 Panopea generosa | reverse complement strand
AAGTCAGATGCAACAATTATATAGAGCAATTATAGCTCAATATTATTTTGTTTGGAAAATATTTCTCACGAATAACGCTTTGTCCATTACAATTCATCAGAGAGGGTCTGTTAGCGGGGTACCCATTTGGCATTTGCAAAATATAAATGACCTCATTATTATGGCATATGCAAAAAATACTTTTTTCTCTATGGAGAAAATAAAGTTCAAGATTGCGAGTCTCTTATTGTATGTTTATCTCTAATTTTGAATAGGAAAATGGTCAAACTGCATTATGGTCATCAAAGGTAATGTGTTTATATGCTCCTTGACCGTATTACCGATGTACTTACCGTAAAATAACTGTAAAAAAATAACAAAATCATTTTCTCTGCTTACCTTTTTGTATTTGATAGATTGTAATTCCAAATACAACATATACCCATCAAAACAGCTCAAAACTCCATCAATCATGTGTTATTTGACCTGGTTGAACATGTAGGCATAGTACCACCATTGCAAAAAGGTAGTGCTTACGTGGGGTATAATGGCGGTTATAAATAACCCTCATTTCTTCGTCTTTAAAAATGCATTTTCCTTATTTTAATGCTCATTTTTTTATTTGAATGGCATTATAGATGTATTTTGACCATTTTGATAGCATTGTCATGTTTGAATTGTGAATTTAGAAAAAAAAAGTTGATGCTTGGAAACATGATTTCGGAAGTCTCCGTTCACTTTGTCACCAGTGTACACACTGAGCAGAAAAAAAAATCTCTTATATGACACATGACCCTACTTTCCTCATCATATTGTGATAGTGCAGAGGTTGACAAACAGTAAAATGTAGGTTTCACTTTTTTCATTTGGGATTCTCTATGAATGACAAGCATTCAAACTTTTATTAGGGGTTTTATCACCGGCGCAATACTGGTTCTAACCAGGAAGTCTTCGAGCGTGATTTGTCTAAGTTGTAAGAACTTGTTTCACAATCGAAGTAAAAATAAATAAGTTTAAACAAATCCTTTCTTATATTTTGTAACTGATGGTTACGACAGCAAATATTCAACATCCGAGCAAGGACCTACATAGATTCTATATACTTTTGAGCGTACTTGCACATGGACTTACAAACAGACTTACATATTTTGAGCCATAAATGAAACGATAAAAATGCTATACAACTGTATTTTCTATTAAACTATATGACATTTATTATTTTGACAGTTATAAATCTTATCCTGATACACTGATATTAAATTATTTACATATAGTTTGATTGAAATTGATAAATCCCCTTTTAGGCAGTGCCTTATTACATATTATTTACTATAGAATAAAGAACAAAAAAAAATCAATGGTGGGGTTCCAACCGTTCCACCCGCTCTCCATTGGTTAATTTTATCTTTTTTTTTAAACACTTGCGTCATTATCTAAACAAAATATTCGTATTCAAGATGGCTGGGACTGTTGTTTTTCCCTCCTATATTCACGAATTTGAAACTAACAAACACAGCAAAGCCCGTTATCGTGAGTCCAAAAATAACATATAGTGACGATCGGTAGTAAATGTTATGTAAATATGGCAGTGGTCTACACTGGTCTTGCAATATTATATTGAAAGCATTAATTCACCACGTATCAGCAATGGATGAATTATGTTTATATTAACTGACAGAGTGGAAAACAGTGCAGGAAGTGTTCAAATTGCTCGTTACGAGCAATCTGAACTCTTCCTGCACTGTTTTCAATGACCTTCTGTGATTGGTGCAGGAAAACGGGTATCTATGGAGTAAAGGGTTATGGCATAGTACCACCATTGGAAAAAGGAAGTGCTTCCGTGAGGCATGATGGCGGTTATGAATAATCCTCATTTCTTCTTCTTTAAAAATGCATTTTCCTTATTTTAATGCTCATTTTCTTATTTGAATGGCATGATGTATTTTGAACATTTTGATAGCATTGTCATGTTTGAATTGTGAATTTAGAAAAAAAATTGATGCTTGGAAATTGGGGTATGAATACATGATTTCGGAAGTCTGCTTTCACTTTGTCACCAGTGTACACACTGAGCAGAAAAAATCTCTTATATGACACATGACCCCTACATTTCTCATCATATTTTGATAGTGCAGAGGTTGACAAACAGTTAAATGTAGGTTTCACTTCTTTCATTTTGGATTCTCTTTGAATGACAAGCCTTCAAACTTTTATTATTTACTATAGAATAAAGAACAAAAATCAATGGTGGGTTGACACCTGTACACAAAAATTATCGACGGCCATTTTGGTACCAGTAACTGGTGCATATATAAAATTCTCCTGTAGAAAAATATCCTCATGTAAACATTGTCCTGGAAGGTGATAACTTCAGTCAAATACATTTTGAGTTTAACTGGTAGAAAAAAACAGGTATTTGCAACAAAGTAAATAATGTCATTTTGAATGTCATAAGATGAAAAATTAAAACTTTTCATTGTATTTTAACTTTTTTTTAAACAAAACAACAAATAGTGTCACCAGTATCTGCATAGTTATATACTTGTGCTGGATCACAGTGGGGGCAAAAAAACTGTGAACCAGCCTAACAGCCTTGACTTGGTACAGTACTTAAAGGTGTGTCCAATGGTTACAATTATCGCACTTCGAAACTGTCAATCGGTGTATTGTCTCTGCCACTAGTAGGTGATTTATTAATAAAAAGCTAAAATACACTAATCTTCTATTTAAAAGAAGCTTAATATTTATATTTGAGTAGATTTCAACTATTAGCATACCAAGAAGAAGTCAAAGGAGAAAGGGGTAGAGTGGTTGTGGGGGAGGTGAGGGGGGGAATTGGAAAATAGAAATAGAAAGCTGTAGAGTCCTGAAATTAATACAAAAACACTTAATTGTATTGGCATCTTTCTTTTAAAGGATCTCAAGTATTCCTTGTGTAGAGGGCATGGTACAGTGGACAGAGCATCAGACTAATAATCAAGGAGGTTGTGGGTTTTGTGTGTGTGGTTTCTTAAGCAAGAAACTTTATCCGCACATGCCCGACTTTGTTCATATACTCTTTGCCAGTTACTGCAGAAAGACAGTGGTTCTTCGCTTTGGCTTTATTCTGAGGTCTTCCTCCACCAAAGCAAATTGGATGCCATGTGTAACCTATAATGTATTGAACATGGTTTTAAAGTCCTTTTCCTTGGTGATGCTGACGATTCTATCTCCATTTTTTCCACTAACATGGTTCTATTCTTATCCAATGATGAGTTGCTGGAGATTCTTGACCAGACCAGAAATCCACTTGGCCTATGCAGCCTCATTTGAGGAAATGCTTTGATTCAGTGCGAAACTGGAGCTTTGGCATTCAAGCTTTGATGGCAAATCTACACCATATGGTAGGAAATTAATAAAAAAATAAGTGACATACATTTCAGACGTTAATTTAGGGAGTAGGTTGTTGTCTGGCTACTCCAATAGGCCAAAGTTTGATAATTACACATTGGGTAAATTTTCGACTTAATTTTCCATTAAGTAATGGTTTCCAATCAACAACTTTTGTAAGGGTCTATGTATTTAATTACTTTATTTTTTTCGTAGCTGTATAATTTTAAAAAAATACAGGTCAAGTGGATATTTGCCATTATCATTCAAATTGTACTTTTTCTAAGTTCTAGTCCTTGTATCAAGTCTTTTCAAGAAAAGTGGAGAGACACAGTTATGATCCCCAAATAAAACCACCTGCGTTAAATATCAGTATACATACATGTACAGTTGAATATGTATACCATGTAGTCCAAGGCATTAACATGTGGTTTCTATTTACAGAAAATTGTATTGTCATTACATGTGAATTCGAGGAGTCCAGTACAACAGTGACATCCTGGCTATGATTTCTCCAGAAAACGAAAATGTCAGTCTCTGCAGAGTAAGTGTTATTTTGTTATACATGAATTTTATTACTTTTTAGCACACCTGAGCCGAAGGCGAAAGGTGAGCTTTGTGATCGCCTGGTGTCAGTCATCTGTCGTCCGTCGTCTGTCGTCCGTCATTAACTTTTAGCTTCTAACAACTTCTCTCTGAAACCACTGGGCAATTTTGATATAACTTTACAGAAATGTTCCTTGGGTGACCCTCTACCAAGTTTGTTCAGGCCATCTTGATTCGTCAAAAAACATTGCGCAAGGGGGTGGGCATGTTTAATTAGTAAAAACGTAAAAAATCTTCTTGTCAGAAACTACTGGGCGTGATTTTAAAATAATTTCACAGAAATGTTTCATTGGGTGACCCTTTACCAAGTTAATTCAAGCAATATTGATTCATAAAAAAACATGGCAGCCAGTGGATTGAGTAAGTTTACTATATAAGCTATAGTATAAACTTAAAATCTTCTTGTCAGAAACTACTGGCTTGATATTTTTAAAATAATTTCACAGAAATGTTCTTGGGTGACCCTCGACCAAGTTTGTTCAAGTCATCTTGGGTCATCAAAAAACATGGCGGCCAGGGGGTGGGGTTAGTTTATTATGTAAGCTATATTAAACTTAAAAAATCTTCTTGTCAGAAACTACTGGCTTGATGTTAAAATAATATCACAGAAATGGTCCTTGGGGGACACTCTACCAAGTTTGTTTCAAGTCATCTTGATTCGCCAAAAATCATTGGGGCAAAGGTTTGGGGTTAGTTTACTATATAAGCTATTGTAAAAACTTAAAAAATCTTCTCGTCAGAACTACTGGCTCAATTTTATAATAATATCACAGAAATGTTCATTGGGTGACCATCTACCAAGTTTGTTCAACCCATCCTGATTCGTCAAAAAACATGGCGGCCAGGGGGGTGGGGTTTTGTTTACTATATAAGCTATAGTAAAATTTAAAGAATCTTCTTGTCAGAAACTTCTAGCTCAATTTTAAAATAATTTCACAGAAATGTTCATTGTGTCAAAAATATGGCAGCCAGGGGGTGGGGTTAGTTTATTATATAAGTTATAGTAAAAAACATAAAAAATCTTCTTGTCAAAAACTACTGGATCAATTTTAAAATAATATCAAAGAAATGGTCCTTTGGTGACCCTCTACCAAGTTTGTTCAAGTCATCTTGATTCGTCAAAAAACATGGCAGCCAGGGGGTGGGTTGGTTTACTATATAAGCAATGGTAAATACTTAAAAAATCTTTTTGTAATAAACTACTGGCTCAATTTTAAAATAATTTCACAGAAATGTTCCTTGGGTGACCCTCTACCAAGTTTGTTCAACCCATCCTGATTCGTCAAAAAACATGGCGGCCAGGGGATGGGATTAGTTAACTATATAAGCTAGCGTATATTCCCTTATTAACGCCCCAGGGGCGTTACATATTTTACAAGGTGGGAGCATTTATAAAAGATAAATAAAGCAAATTTAACAACAATTAAAAAAAAATAAAGCCCTGGAAAAAAGCCTTAAATCCCGTTTAAATCCCCGAAAAAGTGGCTCAGAATTATTTGAGAGTGAATGAAATAATCGACATAGGGTGAAAAAAAGCTGAAAATCTGTATGAAATTACTAGTCTGCATACTGGAATATCCAAATTTATGGTCAGTGTACTCTTGACTTTAAATCACTTGGATGCTTGCTCTTATCAACGTGGAACAATGGGCATTCAGCATACATAGACTAACCGCATTTTCCGACTTTTGTAATGTTTTAGTCAACAGACGGCATTTTTACTAGTTTTAAACAGCAAATATGGGATATAAATTTTAAAATAATATCACAGAAATGTTCCTTGTGTGACCCTCTACCAAGTTTGTTCAAGCCATTTTGATTCGTCAAAAAACATGGCGGCCAGGGGATGGGGTTAGTTTACTATATAAGCTATAGTAAAAACTTAAAAATCTTCTTGTCAGAAACCACCGGATCAATTTAAAAACAATTTCGCAGAAATATTCTTTGGGTTACCCATTATCACGTTTGTTCGAGCCGTTGTGATTTGTTGAAAAACATAACTGCCACAGTGAGGTACTAGTTTACTATATAGGCAGCTTAAGTAAAAACTTCAAAAGCCTTCTTGTCAGAATCTACTGACCTGATTTCAGTGTAATTTCACTGACATTTACCATGAGTGAACCTCTACCAAGTTCAAACTCTTCTACGCATCTGTTTCATTTTCAAAACAAATCAAAATTCTTGCCCATCTTGTTTTTTCTGGTTATTTTTAAGTGTACATGTATTATATAATCTACTGAAGTTGGGTGACTCAAGGTCAGTCAGGTGAGCGATATAGGGCCATCTTGGCCCTCTTGTTTAATTTCCTTTCATTGTTATTTTATCAGTGCATTGGATTTAACCTGTGACTTTTTATTGATCTGTTTATATTGTAACATACTGAGACACTCACTTGCTCTAACACAGCCTGTCTATAAGGCCATGATAAATTAATTGCTATATTATCATCCCTGCTTTTCCCCTCATTTTTATGCTGCTCAGAACCTTGTTATTTTCATAAAAAAAAAATCAAATATAAAATCCTGCCCCCACTCCCTCCCCTTGCAAGAAATTGCATGTTTAGTATGAAACATCAGTCCATTACTTTTTATACTCATGGATACATCGCTACCTATTATAACATAATTATTTTGTTATTTTTCAACGACCATTTGAGGGGTATGCGACACTTTTCAGTGACATTTCTTGTTTTATTTCTACTCTAAACAAATGTTTTAATATATCTATCGTCTTGAGATCAACACATTGAGGTATTGTTGTAGGACATCATCTTGAGATATATGTTTTTTTTTACATCATCTTGAGATATATATGTTTTAGGATATCATCTTGAGATATATATGCTTCAGGACATCATCTTGAGATTAATGTTTAGGACATCATCTTGAGGTATTTGTTTAAGGACACCACCTTGAAATATATGTTTTTCGACATCATCTTGAGATATAAATGTTTAAGGATATTGTCTTGAGATATATATATTTTAGGACATCATCTTGAGGTATATTTGTTTTAGGACATCATCTTGAGATATTTGTTTAAGGACATCATCTTGAGATACATGTTTTAGGATACCTGCTTTAGATATATGTTTAGGACCAATCTTGAGATATTTGTTTTAGGATACCATCTTGAGATATATGTTAAGGACCCATCTTGAGATATTTGTTTTAGGACACCATCTTGAGATATATGTTTAGGACACCATCTAGAGATAATGTTTTAGGACACCATCTTGAGATTTGTTTTAGGACATCATCTTGAGATATTTGTTTTAGGACATTATCTTGAGATACATGTTTTAGGACACCATCTTGAGATATTTGTTTTAGGACATCATCTTGAGATATATGTTTAAGGACACCATCTTGAGATACATGTTTTAGGACACCATCTTGAGATTTATGTTTAGGACCCATCTTGAGATATTTGTTTTAGGACACCATCTTGAGATATATGTTTAGGACACCATCTTGAGATAATGTTTTAGGACACCATCTTGAGATTTGTTTTAGGACATCATCTTGAGATATATGTTTTAGGACATCATCATGCGATATGTGTTTAGGACACCATCTTGAAATATATGTTTTAGGACATCATCTTGAGATATATGTTTTAGGACACAATCTAGAGATATATTTATTTTGGACACCATCTTGAGATATATGTTTTGGACACCATCTTGAGATATATGTTTTAGGATATCTTCTTCAAATACAGTTGATACTCGCTAACTCGTATATTTCGAAATTCCTGTTATCTCAAATTTGAAGTTTATCCTGTTTTTTCCCTTCTATTTCCATATTGATTAACTCCTGATATATCAAATTCCAGTAATTCGAATTAATCACTATTTCGAATCTGTTATTCTGTCGCTCCATCCGAAAATCTATTGATTTCTCACTCATTATTTTGAATGTTTATCACCGCATGAAGATGAAACCATCAAAGGTGATAATTGCTGATTCCATTTCTTTAATTTATTGCTTCATGTGTGTGTCCTGGCAGGTAAGGTAATTGTGTCATCAAATTGTTATGATACAAACACAAGCAAGACACACACTAATTAGGCAAACAATGCCGCTTTTTGTTTGGGTGACGAAGTTTTAGAAGACATTTGTTCTATTTTTTCATCTTATTTTTTTTTGTAAAGTTGTTGTAACCATTGCTTGTAAACAACCTTTGTTAATTTTTCTGTTGCATATTCTATTTTTTTGATATTCATGAAAATAAAAAGTGTAAAACCATTTTATTTATCTTTTATAGCACACTTAAAAAAATACAATGTTCACGCACTGGGCAAATAGACAATCAGCCTACACACGGAAAACGTTTGCATTGAAGAAAATGACGAATTTAAACAGTAAAATTTACCACGATTTAAGATAATTCCACAGTACACATCAATATAAATAAAGTTTATATTCTGTGTAAAATATAACAACAACATATTATTTTGAGTATAAAACAACAAATATAGTAATTACATGTGGACATATATATTCTCGATTTATGAAGTGGGTGGGGTAACTGTAAAAAGTTACACAAAAGTAGTCTGCTGACAAATCAAAATCCGGTTATTTTGAATTATATTTACGGTCCCACTGAAATCGAAATAAAATGTTTCGACTGTATATTTATTTCAGGACATCATCTTGAGATATATGTTTAGGACATCATCTTGAGATGTATGTTTAGGACACCATCTTGAGATATATGTTAAGGACATCATCCTGAGATATGTTTTAGGACATCATCTTGAGATATATGTTTTAGGACATCATCTTGAGATATATGTTTAGGACATCATCTTGAGATATATGTTTTAGGACATCATCTTGAGATATATGTTTTAGGACATCATCCTGAGATATATGTTTAGGACATCATCTTCAGATATTTGTTTTAGGACATCATCTTGAGATATATGTTTAGGACATCATCTTGAGATTTATGTTTTAGGACATCATCTTCAGATATATGTTTAGGACATCATCTTCAGATATATGTTTTAGGACATCATCTTCAGATATATGTTTTGGACATCATCTTGAGATTTGTTTTAGGACATCATCTTGAGATATATGTTTAGGACATCATCTCGAGATATATGTTTTAGGACATCATCTTGAGATATATGTTTAAGACATCATCCAGAGATATATGTTTTAGGACATCATCTTGAGATATATGTTTTAGGACATCATCTTCAGATATATGTTTTAGGACATCATCTTGAGCTATATGTTTAGGACATCATCTTGAGATATATGTTTAGGACATCATCCTGAGATATATGTTTTAGGACATCATCTTGAGATATATGTTTTAGGACATCATCTTGAGATATATGTTTTAGGACATCATCTTGAGATATATGTTTAGGACATCATCCTGAGATATATGTTTTAGGACATCATCTTGAGATATATGTTTTAGGACATCATCTTGAGATATATGTTTTAGGACATCATCTTGAGATATATGTTTTAGGACATCATCTTCAGATATATGTTTTAGGACATCATCTTGAGCTATATGTTTAGGACATCATCTTGAGATATATGTTTAGGACATCATCCTGAGATATATGTTTTAGGACTTTATCCTGAGATATATGTTTTAGGACATCATCTTGAGATATATGTTTAGGACATCATCTTGAGATATATTTGTTTCAGGACATCATCTTGAGATATATTTCTTTTAAAACATCATCTTGAGATATATGTTTAGGACATCATCTTCAGATATATGTTTAGGACATCATCTTGAGATATATGTTTAGGACATCATCTTCAGATATATGTTTTAGGACATCATCTTGAGATATATGTTTAGGACATCATCTTCAGATATATGTTTTAGGACATCATCTTGAGATATATTTGTTTTAGGACATCATCTTGAGATATATTTGTTTTAGGACATCATCTTGAGATATATGTTTAGGACATCATCTTCAGATATATATTTAGGACATCATCTTCAGATATATGTTTTAGGACACCATCTTGAGATATATGTATAGGACACCATCTAGAGATAATGTTTTAGGACACCATCTTGAGATATATGTTTAGGACATCATCTTGAGATACATGTTTTAGGACATTATCTTGAGATATATGTTTAGGACATCATCTTGAGATATATGTTTAGGGCATCATCTTGAGATATATGTTTTAGGACATCATCTTGAGATATATGTTTAGGACAACATCTTCAGATATATGTTTAAGACATCATCTTGAGATATATGTTTAGGACATCATCTTCAGATATATGTTTTAGGACATCATCTTGAGATATATGTTTAGGACATCATCTTGAGATATATGTTTTAGGACATCATTTTGAGATATATTTGTTTTAGGACATCATGTTGAGATATATGTTTAGGACATCATCTTCAGATATATGTTTAAAGGACATCATCTTGAGATATATGTTTAGGACATCATCTTCAGATATATGTTTATGACATCATTTTGAGATATATGTTGAGGACATCATCTTCAGATATATGTTTATGACATCATTTTGAGATATATGTTGAGGACATCATCTTCAGATATATGTTTTAGGACATCATCTTGAGATATATGATTAGGACATCATCTTCAGATATATGTTGATGACATCATCCTGAGATATATGTTTTAGGACATCATCTTGAGATATATTTGTTTTAGGACATCATCTTCAGAATATGTTTAGGACATCATCTTCAGATATATGTTTTAGGACATCATCTTGAGATATATTTGTTTTAGGACACCATCTTGAGATATATGTTTAGGACATCATCTTGAGATATATTTGTTTTAGGACATCATCTTGAGATATATGTTTAAAACACCATCTTGAGATATATGTTTAGATCTTGAGATATATTTGTGTAAGGACATCATCTTGAGATATATTTTTAAAACACCATCTTGAGATATATGTTTAGGACATCATCTTGAGATGGATGTTTAGGACACCATCTTGAGATATATGTTTAGGACATCATATTGTGATATAAGCTTAGGACATAATCTTGAGATATATTTATTTTAGGACACCATCTTGAGATATATGTTTTATGAAATCATCTTGAGATATATTTATTTAAGGACACCATCTTCAGATATAGTTTTTGGGACATCATCTTGAGATATTTGTTTTAGGACATCATCTTGAGAGATATGTTTAGGATATCCTCTTGTATCCTCTTGAGATATATATATATGTTTCAGTACATCATCTTGAGATATAAATGTTTTAGGATATCCTTTTGAACAACAGTCGGTCCAACAAAGCGTAATTTCCTCGATTTGCCATTCCATATTGTATACCATCGTCAGATACCCACGGGGGACAATTCCAATACTCACCATCTGTCACCCGTTGGGAATTACGCTTACTCTGCATCGTTTTATTTGAACAGAACAGAACAAAATACAGCTAACATTTTTTCATCTTATCAAAATTTTGTTTGCATGAAACTAGTTTAGCAATTAGATAATGTTCCCTTCATGAAATCGTGAAGGAACCAATCATAAAGTTGCATTGTGGCTTGGTAGAAACGACCCAAAGCTAGTGTAATATCCCACAGGACTGTGATGAATGGAGAGTATCAAAATGGATTACGCGTTGGCATCCGATGATGATTGTATATATGTTTAGTCATAATAATGGCATAATGTACTGGCATAAAGTTCCCATATTATATCCAGCAAATGCTACTTTTTATGGTTGGTAGATCCTCACTGCAATCCACCATTTGTCATTTTTTACCAAACTCTGTACACATATCCTTTCATCCTCAAATTAAAGGGACTCATAACAATTTTTACTAAACTCTGTACACCCATCTTTCATCCTCAAATAAAAGGGACACAAAACAATTTAAACCAAACTCTGTACACATATCCTTTCATCCTCAAATTAAAGGGACTCACAACAATTTTTACCAAACTCTGTACACATATCCTTTCATCCTCAAATTAAAGGGACTCACAACATCCTTTCATCCTCAAATTAAAGGTACTCACAACAATTTTTACCAAACTCTGTACACAAATCCTTTCATCCTCAAATTAAAGGGACTCACAACAATTTTTACCAAACTCTGTACACATATCCTTTCATCCTCAAATTAAAGGGACACAAAACAATTTTAACCAAACTCTGTACACATATCCTTTCATCCTCAAATTAAAGGGACTCACAACAATTTTTACCAAACTCTGTACACATATCCTTTCATCCTCAAATTAATTTCTGTACACATATCCTTTCATCCTCAAATTAAAGGGCTTCAAAACAAATTTTACCAAACTCTGTACACATAATCTTTCATCCTTAAGTTGAAGGGACTCACAACAATTTTTGCCAAACTCTGTAAACATATCCTTTCATCCTCAAATTAAAGGGCCTCAAAACAGTTTTTACCAAACTCTGTAAACATATCCTTTCATCCTCAAATTAAAGGGACTCAAAACAAATTTTTACCAAACTCAGTACACATATCCTTTTATCCTCAAATTAAAGGGCCTCAAAACAATTTTTACCAAACTCTGTACACATAATCTTTCATCCTCAAATTAAAGGGACACAAAACAATTTTAACCAAACTCTGTACACATATCCCTTCATCCTCAAACAATTTCTACCAAACTCTGTACACATATCCTTTCATCCTCAAATTAAAGGGACTCAAAACAATTTTTACCAAACTCTGTACACATATCCTTTCATCCTAAAATTAAAGGGCCTCAAAGAAATTTTTACCAAACTCTGTACACGTATCCTTTCATCCTCAAATCAAAGGGACTCACAAAAATTTTTACCAAACTCTGTACACATATCCTTTTATCCTCAAATTAAAGGGACTCAAAACAATTTTTACCAAACTCTGTAAACATATCCTTTCATCCTCAAATTAAATGGACTCAAAACAATTTTTACCAAACTGTGTACGCATATCCTTTCATCCTCAAATCAAAGGGACTCACAATAATTTTTACCAAACTCTGTACACATATCCTATCATCCTCAAATTAAAGGGACTCAAAACAATTTTTACCAAACTCTGTACACATATCCTTTCAGCTCAAATTAAAGGGACTCAAAACAAATTTAACCAAACTCTGTACACATATCCTTTCATCCTCAAATTAAAGGGACTCAAAACAAATTTTACCAAACTTTATACACATATCCTTTCATCCTCAAATTAAAGGGACTCAAAACAAATTTTACCAAACTCTGTACGCATATCCTTTCATCCTCAAATTAAAGGGACTCAAAACAAATTTTACCAAACTCTGTACGCATATCCTTTCATCCTCAAATTAAAGGGCCTCAAAACAATTTTTACCAAACTCTGTACACATATCCTTTCAACTCAAATTAAAGGGACTCAAAACAAATTTAACCAAACTCTGTACACATATCCTTTCATCTTCAAATTAAAGGGCTTCAAAGAAATTTTTACCAAACTTTGTACACGTATCCTTTCATCCTCAAATCAAAGGGACTCACAAATTTTTTACCAAACTCTGTACACATATCCTTTCATCCTCAAATTAAAGGGACTCAAAACAATTTTTACCAAACAATGTAAACATATCCTTTTATCCTCAAATTAAAGGGACTCAAAACAATTTTTACCAAACTCTGTACGCATATCCTTTCATCCTCAAATCAAAGGGACTCACAATAATTTTTACCAAACTCTGTACACATATCCTATCATCCTCAAATTAAAGGGCCTCAAAACAATTTTTACCAAACTCTGTACACATATCCTTTCAACTCAAATTAAAGGGACTCAAAACAAATTTAACCAAACTCTGTACACATATCCTTTCATCCTCAAATTAAAGGGACTCAAAACAAATTTTACCAAACTCTGTACGCATATCCGTTCATCTTCAAATTAAAGGAACTCAAAACAAATTTTACCAAACTTTATACACATATCCTTTCATCCTCAAATTAAAGGGACTCAAAACAAATTTTACCAAACTCTGTACACATATCCTTTCATCCTCAAATTAAAGGGACTCAAAACAAATTTTACCAAACTCTGTATACATAATCTTTCATCCTCAAATTAAAGGGACTCACAACAATTTTTACCAAACTCTGTACACATATCCTTTCAACTCAAATTAAAGGGACTCATAACAATTTTTACAAAACTCTGTACACATATCCTATCATCCTCAAATTAAACGGCCTCAAAACAATTTTTACCAAACTCTGTACACATATCATTTCATCCTCAAATTAAAGGGACTCAAAACAAATTTTACCAAACTCTGTACGCATATCCTTTCAACACTAATTAAAGGGACTCAAAACAAATTTTACCAATTTCTGTTCGCATAATCTTTCATCCTCAAATTAAAGGGACTCACAACAATTTTTACCAAACTCTGTACACATATCCTTTCATCCTCAAATTAAAGGGACTCAAAACAAATTTTACCAAACTCTATACACATATCCTTTCATCTTCAAATTAAAGGGCTTCAAAACAATGTTTACTAAACTCTGTACACATATCCTTTCATCCTTAAATTAAACGGACTCAAAACAAATTTTACCAAACTCTGTACACATATCCTTTCATCCTCAAATTAAAGGGACTCAAAACAAATTTTACCAAACTCTATACACATATCATTTCATCTTCAAATTAAAGGGCTTCAAAACAATGTTTACTAAACTCTGTACACATATCCTTTCATCCTTAAATTAAACGGACTCAAAACAAATTTTACCAAACTCTGTACACATATCCTTTCATCCTCAAATTAAAGGGACTCAATACAAATTTTACCAAACTCTGTACGCATATCCTTTCATCCTCAAATTAAAGGGACTCGCAACAATTTTTACCAAACTCTGTAAAACATATCTTTTCATCCTCAAATTAAAGGGACACAAAACAATTTTTACCAAACTCTGTACGCATATCCTTTCATCCTCAAATTAAAGGGACACAAAACAATTTTTACCAAACTCTGTACTCATATCCTTTCATCCTCAAATTAAAGGGACTCAAAACAATTTTTTCCAAACTCTGTAAACATATCCTTTCATCCTCAAATTAAAGGGACACAAAACAATTTTTACCAAACTCTGTAAACATATCCTTTCATCCTCAAATTAAAGGGACTCAAAACAAATTTTACCAAACTCTGTACGCATATCCTTTCATCCTCAAATTAAAGGGACTCAAAACAAATTTTACCAAACTCTGTACGCATATCCTTTCATCCTCAAATTAAAGGGACTCACAACAATTTTTACCAAACTCTGTAAACATATCCTTTCATCCTCAAATTAAAGGGACACAAAACAATTTTTACCAAACTCTGTACACATATCCTTTCATCCTCAAATTAAAGGGCCTCAAAACAATTTTTACCAAACTCTGTACACATATCCTTTCATCCTCAAATTAAAGGGACTCAAAACAAATTTTACCAAACTCTGTACACATATCCTATCATCCTCAAATTAAAGGGCCTCAAAACAATTTTTACCAAACTCTGTACACATATCCTTTCAGCTCAAATTAAAGGGACTCAAAACAAATTTAACCAAACTCTGTACACATATCCTTTCATCCTCAAATTAAAGGGACTCAAAACAAATTTTACCAAACTTTATACACATATCCTTTCATCCTCAAATTAAAGGGACTCAAAACAAATTTTACCAAACTCTGTACGCATATCCTTTCATCCTCAAATTAAAGGGACTCAAAACAAATTTTACCAAACTCTGTACGCATATCCTTTCATCCTCAAATTAAAGGGCCTCAAAACAATTTTTACCAAACTCTGTACACATATCCTTTCAACTCAAATTAAAGGGACTCAAAACAAATTTAACCAAACTCTGTACACATATCCTTTCATCTTCAAATTAAAGGGCTTCAAAGAAATTTTTACCAAACTTTGAACACGTATCCTTTCATCCTCAAATCAAAGGGACTCACAAAATTGTTTACCAAACTCTGTACACATATCCTTTCATCCTCAAATTAAAGGGACTCAAAACAATTTTTACCAAACAATGTAAACATATCCTTTTATCCTCAAATTAAAGGGACTCAAAACAATTTTTACCAAACTCTGTACGCATATCCTTTCATCCTCAAATCAAAGGGACTCACAATAATTTTTACCAAACTCTGTACACATATCCTATCATCCTCAAATTAAAGGGCCTCAAAACAATTTTTACCAAACTCTGTACACATATCCTTTCAACTCAAATTAAAGGGACTCAAAACAAATTTAACCAAACTCTGTACACATATCCTTTCATCTTCAAATTAAAGGGCTTCAAAGAAATTTTTACCAAACTTTGTACACGTATCCTTTCATCCTCAAATCAAAGGGACTCACAAATTTTTTACCAAACTCTGTACACATATCCTTTCATCCTCAAATTAAAGGGACTCAAAACAATTTTTACCAAACAATGTAAACATATCCTTTTATCCTCAAATTAAAGGGACTCAAAACAATTTTTACCAAACTCTGTACGCATATCCTTTCATCCTCAAATCAAAGGGACTCACAATAATTTTTACCAAACTCTGTACACATATCCTATCATCCTCAAATTAAAGGGCCTCAAAACAATTTTTACCAAACTCTGTACACATATCCTTTCAACTCAAATTAAAGGGACTCAAAACAAATTTAACCAAACTCTGTACACATATCCTTTCATCCTCAAATTAAAGGGACTCAAAACAAATTTTACCAAACTCTGTACGCATATCCGTTCATCTTCAAATTAAAGGAACTCAAAACAAATTTTACCAAACTTTATACACATATCCTTTCATCCTCAAATTAAAGGGACTCAAAACAAATTTTACCAAACTCTGTACACATATCCTTTCATCCTCAAATTAAAGGGACTCAAAACAAATTTTACCAAACTCTGTATACATAATCTTTCATCCTCAAATTAAAGGGACTCACAACAATTTTTACCAAACTCTGTACACATATCCTTTCAACTCAAATTAAAGGGACTCATAACAATTTTTACAAAAACTCTGTACACATATCCTATCATCCTCAAATTAAACGGCCTCAAAACAATTTTTACCAAACTCTGTACACATATCATTTCATCCTCAAATTAAAGGGACTCAAAACAAATTTTACTAAACTCTGTACGCATATCCTTTCAACACTAATTAAAGGGACTCAAAACAAATTTTACCAATTTCTGTTCGCATAATCTTTCATCCTCAAATTAAAGGGACTCACAACAATTTTTACCAAACTCTGTACACATATCCTTTCATCCTCAAATTAAAGGGACTCAAAACAAATTTTACCAAACTCTATACACATATCCTTTCATCTTCAAATTAAAGGGCTTCAAAACAATGTTTACTAAACTCTGTACACATATCCTTTCATCCTTAAATTAAACGGACTCAAAACAAATTTTACCAAACTCTGTACACATATCCTTTCATCCTCAAATTAAAGGGACTCAAAACAAATTTTACCAAACTCTATACACATATCCTTTCATCTTCAAATTAAAGGGCTTCAAAACAATGTTTACTAAACTCTGTACACATATCCTTTCATCCTTAAATTAAACGGACTCAAAACAAATTTTACCAAACTCTGTACACATATCCTTTCATCCTCAAATTAAAGGGACTCAATACAAATTTTACCAAACTCTGTACGCATATCCTTTCATCCTCAAATTAAAGGGACTCGCAACAATTTTTACCAAACTCTGTAAACATATCTTTTCATCCTCAAATTAAAGGGACACAAAACAATTTTTACCAAACTCTGTACGCATATCCTTTCATCCTCAAATTAAAGGGACACAAAACAATTTTTACCAAACTCTGTACTCATATCCTTTCATCCTCAAATTAAAGGGACTCAAAACAATTTTTTCCAAACTCTGTAAACATATCCTTTCATCCTCAAATTAAAGGGACACAAAACAATTTTTACCAAACTCTGTAACATATCCTTTCATCCTCAAATTAAAGGGACTCAAAACAAATTTTACCAAACTCTGTACGCATATCCTTTCATCCTCAAATTAAAGGGACTCAAAACAAATTTTACCAAACTCTGTACGCATATCCTTTCATCCTCAAATTAAAGGGACTCACAACAATTTTTACCAAACTCTGTAAACATATCCTTTCATCCTCAAATTAAAGGGACACAAAACAATTTTTACCAAACTCTGTACACATATCCTTTCATCCTCAAATTAAAGGGCCTCAAAACAATTTTTACCAAACTCTGTACACATATCCTTTCATCCTCAAATTAAAGGGACTCAAAACAAATTTTACCAAACTCTGTACACATATCCTATCATCCTCAAATTAAAGGGCCTCAAAACAATTTTTACCAAACTCTGTACACATATCCTTTCAGCTCAAATTAAAGGGACTCAAAACAAATTTAACCAAACTCTGTACACATATCCTTTCATCCTCAAATTAAAGGGACTCAAAACAAATTTTACCAAACTTTATACACATATCCTTTCATCCTCAAATTAAAGGGACTCAAAACAAATTTTACCAAACTCTGTACGCATATCCTTTCATCCTCAATTAAAGGGACTCAAAACAAATTTTACCAAACTCTGTACGCATATCCTTTCATCCTCAAATTAAAGGGCCTCAAAACAATTTTTACCAAACTCTGTACACATATCCTTTCAACTCAAATTAAAGGGACTCAAAACAAATTTAACCAAACTCTGTACACATATCCTTTCATCTTCAAATTAAAGGGCTTCAAAGAAATTTTTACCAAACTTTGAACACGTATCCTTTCATCCTCAAATCAAAGGGACTCACAAAATTGTTTACCAAACTCTGTACACATATCCTTTCATCCTCAAATTAAAGGGACTCAAAACAATTTTTACCAAACAATGTAAACATATCCTTTTATCCTCAAATTAAAGGGACTCAAAACAATTTTTACCAAACTCTGTACGCATATCCTTTCATCCTCAAATCAAAGGGACTCACAATAATTTTTACCAAACTCTGTACACATATCCTATCATCCTCAAATTAAAGGGCCTCAAAACAATTTTTACCAAACTCTGTACACATATCCTTTCAACTCAAATTAAAGGGACTCAAAACAAATTTAACCAAACTCTGTACACATATCCTTTCATCCTCAAATTAAAGGGACTCAAAACAAATTTTACCAAACTCTGTACGCATATCCTTTCATCTTCAAATTAAAGGAACTCAAAACAAATTTTACCAAACTTTATACACATATCCTTTCATCCTCAAATTAAAGGGACTCAAAACAAATTTTACCAAACTCTGTACACATATCCTTTCATCCTCAAATTAAAGGGACTCAAAACAAATTTTACCAAACTCTGTATACATAATCTTTCATCCTCAAATTAAAGGGACTCACAACAATTTTTACCAAACTCTGTACACATATCCTTTCAACTCAAATTAAAGGGACTCATAACAATTTTTACCAAACTCTGTACACATATCCTATCATCCTCAAATTAAAGGGCCTCAAAACAATTTTTACCAAACTCTGTACACATATCATTTCATCCTCAAATTAAAGGGACTCAAAACAAATTTTACCAAACTCTGTACACATATCCTTTCAACACTAATTAAAGGGACTCAAAACAAATTTTACCAATTTCTGTTCGCATAATCTTTCATCCTCAAATTAAAGGGACTCACAACAATTTTTACCAAACTCTGTACACATATCCTTTCATCCTCAAATTAAAGGGACTCAAAACAAATTTTACCAAACTCTATACACATATCCTTTCATCTTCAAATTAAAGGGCTTCAAAACAATGTTTACTAAACTCTGTACACATATCCTTTCATCCTTAAATTAAACGGACTCAAAACAAATTTTACCAAACTCTGTACACATATCCTTTCATCCTCAAATTAAAGGGACTCAAAACAAATTTTACCAAACTCTATACACATATCCTTTCATCTTCAAATTAAAGGGCTTCAAAACAATGTTTACTAAACTCTGTACACATATCCTTTCATCCTTAAATTAAACGGACTCAAAACAAATTTTACCAAACTCTGTACACATATCCTTTCATCCTCAAATTAAAGGGACTCAATACAAATTTTACCAAACTCTGTATGCATATCCTTTCATCCTCAAATTAAAGGGACTCGCAACAATTTTTACCAAACTCTGTAAACATATCTTTTCATCCTCAAATTAAAGGGACACAAAACAATTTTTACCAAACTCTGTACGCATATCCTTTCATCCTCAAATTAAAGGGACACAAAACAATTTTTACCAAACTCTGTACTCATATCCTTTCATCCTCAAATTAAAGGGACTCAAAACAATTTTTTCCAAACTCTGTAAACATATCCTTTCATCCTCAAATTAAAGGGACACAAAACAATTTTTACCAAACTCTGTAAACATATCCTTTCATCCTCAAATTAAAGGGACTCAAAACCAATTTTACCAAAATCTGTACGCATATCCTTTCATCCTCAAATTAAAGGGACTAAAAACAAATTTTACCAAACTCTGTACGCATATCCTTTCATCCTCAAATTAAAGGGACTCACAACAATTTTTACCAAACTCTGTAAACATATCCTTTCATCCTCAAATTAAAGGGACACAAAACAGTTTTTACCAAACTCTGTACACATATCCTTTCATCCTCAAATTAAAGGGCCTCAAAACAATTTTTACCAAACTCTGTACACATATCCTTTCATCCTCAAATTAAAGGGACTCAAAACAAATTTTACCAAACTCTGTACACATAATCTTTCATCCTCAAATTAAAGGGACTCACAACAATTTTTACTAAACTCTGTTTACATGTACTTTCATCTTAATTTTTAAGGAACACAAAACAATTTTTACTAAACTCTGTTTATATGTACTTTCATCTTAATTTTAAAGGGACACAAAATAATTTTTACCAAACTTGATATACATATACTTTCATCTTTTGTGTTTGAGACTGCCCCCCACCACCCACCCACAAAAACAGTAAAATAAAAAAGTACCATAACGTATATACTGGTACTCACCTACTGGTATTTTAAACTAATAATAATATTTTTTTAATGGCCTAATTTGTGAAATCACCTGTTATTTTAGTGCAATGATTTATGTCTTGAAATGTTACAACGTCACTGTAGGAGTTGATATTTTGTCACCATCTCCATAGAAATTACCATTATAATATTAATTTGTGTTTAACCTCATTCGACAACCATTGGAATCACATCCATTTTCAAACTTGTGTCTCTTTTATTTGTTAAAACAGCATACAAAATAACTTAATTATTAAGTTTGTTCTTAATTATTAAGAAGTTCATCATCACTGCACATGGCTGAATAGCATTGCACAGACTCCACCCTTGATTCAATTCTGAATGAGTTACTTACAAACTAACCGCGTGAGCTATGCTTAGAAACGGCCTTAGCAAACATCAGCTTTCATGGTAGCTTCACCTGGAGTCAGTCAAATGACATCAAACTGTCAGTCAAATGACATTTAACACTCGGCCATTTAGCATTCATTTAGTAAAGATTTAACAATTAACAATTTAACTCCGGTCACTCCCTGCGGTCACTCCCTTTGGGTTTCTTAATTGTTAAATTTTTACTAAATGAACACCAACTATTACTAAATATATATTTCCTTTGAAACATGCGATATTTAATAAGTTGTAGGAATAGAATTTGTAGAGTTTTAGGGGGGATGGGTGTGTGGGGGGAGGAAATATATATATTATATTATGTAGCACAATAACTTTGTTACAATCAATGTATACAATTTCTGTTATAAACCTGTAGTTATAGCTTAATAAACAAGTTGATTATACATTATATTTAAGCAATGTTCTAGAAAAACTGAATGCTAGACTACCTACTGTAGAAATAATTCACATTCATACTTAGCTTCATTCAAGTATATAAAGTTATATGTAATTTGGTTGGGTTATATATTAAGTGCTGTCCAACAAAAGTTCAGTGCAGTGTAAAAATTACATAGATATGAAGGGGTTGGACAAATTTATGAATTTCAAAAAAAAATAAAATTGGATTGCACAATTTTTAGTTAATTTTAATTAATTTTCTCACATTAGGAGATTATGGGTATTTTGTTAGTATGAAATATTACACAGGGTGGGGGTATTACAAACAGCCTGGGCAATTATTACATTGAACTTTTGTATAATATATACACCCTGTGTTTTCCTATTGTTTATCTACACTCATAAATATGTGTAATTAAAACTTTACCCTTTTATGTAGTACCATGTGTTAACACATTTAGGTAATGCTGTTTATTTAGAGACATGACATGTCATTTCAAAATGTATGCACATATCCAAATGAAAAATGTGAGTATATGACTGTACACATTTCATAATGGTTTGGAATTGAACTTTTTCTCACAATTTGTTTCAGTATTCTTTATTCTTACTTTGTTTACAATTTGTTATCAATTTTACAGGATATTCGGAAATACAAGGTTTATCTGCTGCTCTGATTAAAACTTGCTCAGGAGTATATAATAAACAATAAGATAAAAAGTAAATTATTTATATATATATATGTTTGAGTTGATATATATATTGACTAATGGTTTTAAATTTATTATATTTCAATATGTGACATAAACAGTCTTTCATATTATTAAATATATAAAATAACATTCATCTTCACCTGTTTAACACTGCACAATAATTTAACTGGCATAGTATTATGTAAATTATAGGCCAAGTTCAATTATTTATCAACATACTGACTCAGTCTGAGGTATTCCTATACCAGTAAAACTGGATATGCCATTATATAACCTGAAATGGGTTGAAAATGGCATTAAACCCAATTAAAAAAAACAACAACAAAAAACTTTGTCATTATCATTCAAATTTATACCCCTTTGTCGACTTAATTTTTGGTAAAAAAATGGTTTCTGATCAATAATGTAGCAGCGGCATTCAGGTCAACAGACACATTTCTAATTTGCGATAGTAATTGTTGGAGAATAATATCCTTGTATTTGGTTCGTAGTCGCAATGTAACAATTGGTTTTGACACATGAATATGAGCAAATTCTATCTCAATATTGCCATGTGCCCCTTTAACAAAATATACACGTGACAAGTAAATGAATTTTTGTTTTACATTAATTTTCTGCCATTACCATCTTGTTACAGTGTGACTCGGTGAACAATTTTGAATGGCAGAAACAGCTGAGATATTACTGGGATGTTGAGCTCGATAACTGCGTGGTAAAGTTGTCCAACTCCGTGTACGTGTACGGCTACGAGTACCTGGGTGCCTCGCCTTGTTTTGTCATCACCCCACTTACCATGAGTTATTTCCAATATCAAAGGCTGAATATTATATTAATCAGAACACGTATGGGAGAGCTACAGATGACCTTTTCATGAAATGAGGTTTTTATTTTCTTTAATTTGTATGCAATACTATTTTCAAAATTGTAATCAATATAAATGTACAGTTTAAACAAATTTCTAAATAAAAAGCAAAATGGTATAACATTGAAAATAGAGAATTGGTTAGAATAGTTTTTAAATTTCCAGAAAAAAATTAGTCGTCGCTTTGCCCTTGCATCTGTCCAACCATCTGTGCTTGCATCCCCAAAACCTATCCGTACTAGTTCTCTATAACCTCTGGTTAGAGTTTTATGAAACTTGCTGGGATATAGGACCCTACCAAGTGGAGACGCACATAGTGTCTTAGTGTTTCGGTTGGATAATTTTTCACAGAGATACCGCTCTTGTTTGGGAAGCATCCATCAGATCCATTTATATATTGTTTATAGCCTAAGGGGGCAGTGAGATTGAGTGAGTCACCATTGCTTGATGATAAAGGATGTGCAGGGAGTGATAGTCAATACATTAAAGGGGATTATATCAATTCTGATAAATTTTCATCAAACACTATTTCTCAAAGGGACTAACAACATTTTGAATTAAAGACATTGGATTATGGTGTAAGAATTATCAAAATTGGGTGAAGGCAATGTTGGACTTACCCAAATAGAGAATGAAAATGTTTTATTATCGAAATGAGATGAAGAAGACGTGGAATTATCAAAATTGAAATATGAAAATGTTAGAGCCATGAAGCCTTGTCTCTATTTTCAATGTACATTCTGAAGGGAAGCACACACTGCTTTGTGGGAAGATACTATTTTATAAAAATGAAGAAGAAAGCACAACTCTGGTAAGGACTTGATTACCAAAATGTAGGGGCAGACCAGGATGTCCTGATTAGAAATTAAACATACAGTAGAATATGATAAATAAATGTATGCTTGTATATTAATTTTAGGAACATTTCTATGCATCTATTTTCCATAAGTGCTTATACATACAAACTATACTCTTATATTTTATATACGCTTAAGCATTAGCTCTTATATGCACATATTTTTTGGCAATTTGGACAATACTTACATTGGTCAAGAAAATGAAAGTAAAATACCAACATAACTGGCTAACCTCCATTTATTGTATAACTGATTTTTTTCTCTCTCTAGTAGGATTTCCTTTTATAAAGGAGATTTCTTAAATTCAAATTCTTTATTTACACTTACATGTAGGTTCAAATGAACGGCATCAGCATCACTATACAAATTTCAATTTTAGTATAACATGTTTGTTACATGCAGAATGATTGTAAATAAACAGTGGTATACTAGTATCAATTTTTTATTTATAGTTAGTAAAATCTATTCAAATGTCATGGTAACAGGAAAAGAATTGCTTTTCACCAGATGTGTAAAATAATATCCAATGATCACAAGCTACTGTCAACAGATAAGAACGCTTGTCACCTTTATTCACATTAACCAATTATCATGGTATTGATAAAGATAGTTAATGAGTTTTTAGCTGGTGACTTTGTTTATATGCCTTTATTCAGATGCGCCTAAGTTTTAAACAAAATTTCAGTAAGAATTTAACATGCACCTATTATCACATACAGAATGACAGTAAGGCCCCATGCGCTTACTTTTAGTGTACGCTTATATTCAAGTTGGCACTAAAGTATTTACCAAATTATACAGTGTAAGTTTTTGGATTGAAATTTAACTTTAAACTGTAGTACCAGTTGTGGTTTTCTTCTTTGTTGCCTGTGTGTTTAGTTATTGTAAAGATGATAGCAGGAGTCTAAAGACAATTGTATCTGCTACTTTATAGCAAGTGCCACATTCATGAATAATATCATAGCAACTTGTATCTGCTACTCTCTAGCAAGTGCCACATTCATGAATATTATCATAGCATCTTGTATCTGCTACCCTGTAGCAAGTGCCACACTCATGAATAATATCAGCAACTTGTATCTGCTACCCTGTAGCAAGTGCCACATTCATGAATAATATCATAGCAACTTGTATCTGCTACCCTGTAGCAAGTGCCACACTCATGAATAATATCATAGCAACTTGTATCTGCAACCATGTAGCAAGTGCAACACTCATGAATAATATCATAGCAACTTGTATCTGCTACCTTGTAGTAAGTGCCACACTCATGAATAATCTCATAGCAACTTGTATCTGCTACCCTGTAGCAAGTGCCACATTCATGAATAATATCATAGCAACTTGTATCTGCTACTCTCTAGCAAGTGCCACACTCATGAATCATATCATAGCAACTTGTATCTGCTACCCTGTAGCAAGTGACACATTCATGAAAAATATCATAGCAACTTGTATCTGATACCCTGTAGCAAAAGCCACATTCATGAATAATATCATAGCAACTTGTATCTGCTACCCTCTAGCAAGTGCCACACCCATGAATAATATCATAGCAACTTGTATCTGCTACCCTGTAGCAAGTGCCAGATTCATAAATAATATCATAGCAACTTGTATCTGATACCCTGTAGCAAGTGCCACACTCATGAATACTATCATAGCAACTTGTATCTGCTACCCTCTAGCAAGTGCCACACTCATGAATAATAGCATAGCAACTTGTATCTGCTACCTTATAGCAAGTGCCACACTCATGAATAATATCATAGCATCTTGTATCTGATACCCTGTAGCAAGTGCCACACTCATGAATAATATCATAGCAACTTGTATCTGCTACCTTTGGCAAGTGCCACATTCATGAATTATATCATAGCAACTTGTATCTGATACTCTGTAGCAAGTGCCACATTCATGAATAATATCATAGCAACTTGTATTTGCTATCCTCTAGGAAGTGCCACACTCATGAATACTATCATAGCAACTTGTATCTGCTACCTTTGGCAAGTGCCACATTCATGAATAATATCATAGCAACTTGTATCTGCTACTCTCTAGCAAGTGCCACACTCATGAATAATATCATAGCAACTTGTATCTGCTACCCTCTAGCAAGTGCCACACTCATGAATAATATCATAGCAACTTGTATCTGCTACCCTGTGGCAAGTGCCACATTCATGCACATTATCATAGCAACTTGTATCTGCTACTCTCTAGCAAGTGCCACACTCATGAATAATATCACAGCAACTTGTATCTGCTACCCTCTAGCAAGTGCCACACTCATGAATAATATCATAGCAACTTGTATCTGCTACCTTGTAGCAAGTGCCACACTCATGAATAATATCATAGCAACTTGTATCTGCTACCCTGTGGCAAGTGCCACATTCATGCACATTATCATAGCAACTTGTATCTGCTACCCTGTGGCAAGTGCCACATTCATGACTAATATCATAGCAACTTGTATCTGCTACCCTGAAGCACGTGCTACATTCATGAAATCTTCCTTAGTAAATTGTATCTACATGATTGTCCTCCTTTGGCAAGTGTCACATTCATGAATATTATCATAGCAACTTGTATCTACTACCCTGTAGCAAGTGACACATTCATGAATAATATCATAGCAACTTGTATATGCTACCCTGTAGCAACTGCCACATTCATGAATAATATCATAGCAACTTGTATCTCTTACCTTGTGGCACTGTGCCACATTCATGAATAATAGCATAGCAACTTGTATCTCCTACCTTGCAGCAATTGCCACATTCATGAAATCTACCTTAGTTAATTGTATGTACATGTACTCCTGTAGCAAGAGTCACATTCATGAACTACCACAGCATATTGTATCTGCTACCCAATAGCGAGTAAATTTTAAGTACTGTTGTAAAAAAAAATTTCACAAGCTGTATTACCACCATGTAGCCTTGACTAAGTACAAACTATAACACAAGTACCCAACTGTGTGCCATGTACAAACTTCACTTCTTAGTCAAAAATACAATAAAGCTTTATTATGTGTCCCAAACAAGTTTTTAGGTGGCATATATTAATTGCAGCATCCGTCCGTCTGTCCTTCTGTCTGTCCTTCCATCCAGTATTTTGTGTCTGGCCTGTAACTTTGTCATGCATAGATGGATTTGTTGATACTTGCCACAAATAATCAACATATTATAACGACGTGGTGCATGTAAGAACCACACCTGTACCTCAAAGGTCAAGGTCACAATTTGAGTTTGTTTGACAACACTCTGAGTTTGTGTGAAATTTCGTGTCCAGCCTGTAACTTTGTCATGTATAGATGAATTTTAATGATACTTGCTACAAATGATCAACATAACATGACGAATAGTCGCGTTTAAGACCCACACTCGTGCCTCAAAGGTCAAGGTCACAATTTGAGTTTAACAACACTTTCAGTTTGTGTCAGATTTCGTGTCCGACTTGTAACTTTGTCATGCATAGATGAATTTTAATGATACTTGTTACAAATGATCAGCATAACATAACGACGTGTTGCAAGTAAGACCCACACCCGTACCTCAAAGGTCAAGGTCACACTTTCAATCTGATTGAGATTTGGTGTCCGGTCTGAACTTTGTCACCTATGGATAAATTTCAAAAACACCTGACTCAATTCATCAGCATGACATTACAACGTGTCAATAGTAAGACCCACATGCGTACCTCACCTGGTTGTGATTTGATGTGGTAGTTGTGTCAGTTATAAACAAATATTAAAAAAGCTCCAATGACATAAAAATACATTTAAATTGCTTTTAAACTTGAAGAAATAGTCATAATCAAATGTTCAATTTGATCGCATTTAACTTAATAAATACATGTACATAACATTCCACCGAATGTAAAAAATATAATTTGTATGATTGGATATATTAAACATATTCAAAACATCTGTATTGATGTCCCTGCTATCACCTAGTAACTGTGACAAAATTTACAAAAAAAGTGATACTGTCGACATGAATCTTTGACAAACTGTTGGCACGAATCACTCTACGTTGTGACAAAGTTCCCCCGACGTGATGAAAGAATATATACATGTACAAGCTTTTAATATGTTGCCATGAATTATAAAACAAACATATTCTAAAGCTGTTGGTCTGCATTGACATTTTTATTGCTTTATGATTGAGGATGTTTATGGCCATCTTTTCCATAAATTCTTTTTATTAAGGTAATATCCTCCAATTTTGTGGATTAAAAAAACAATGTTGTAGAGCTATTGTTATTTTTTTTTCTGAGATGTTTATTTTATGTATATACATGAAAAATGTGAGTTTGTGCTTGTTCCGTATCCTTGCATATAAATTGTTAACATCATTAAAGGGTACCGCACGTCAGAATATAAATGGCTATTTATCGTTAAATAGACATGTAAATAACACAAAAATCAACAAATTTTAATTGTACGAAATTTATCAAATGAGAAAAATGACATTAAATATCATGATTTCAAGCGTTTCCTAAATGCTATGGGCGCCGCCATTTTGTAGCTCTTTTGTGATGGAGGTATTCGGTGACGTCATAACTGCACTTTCGTTCTAGTTATCGCGCAAATTGTATTGTGTCGTTAGTGACTGCTCTCTACTGAAACTCTTATGTATATACACTAATATACGTAATCAGTTTATATACAGATATACAGTGCATTAGTGAACATCGAAGGTAGACAATTAAACGCGAAAACGATTCTGAATTGAAGGACTTAACCCATTAAACATTGTTTTCTCCAGCGGAATAAGTGGGTGGAGTAATGCGATATGTTTTGTGGGCAGCATTGTTTTTTGTTTTCCTAATATGTGATTTCACATTGCCTCAGTGTCAAGCTTCTGGTGACATCACGCGCAAAACGCCTTTATACTTTGGGGTAGGACTTAAGATTGCAGAATGAAGCGTACCAATGCCTTGGCGTACTACTATCCAAGCTGCAATTTCTGATGATTTCAGTACGAAGATGACCATATGCGACATACATATAGACTAAGTGTTTATTATCCAGTGGGAAGCTCTTAAAAATGTGCTAATAACATATAGCTCAACTGATTTCTGAAATTTAATTTGTAATTTTATATACTCTTCCAAAATATTGCGAAATTGATATAGCAAACTTTCACAATCTTATAATTGCAGGCTGTTTGAACAGGTGTAATAAACCAATTAACAATAAAAACAAGAGGTTAATGCCAAAACATAAGGTGTGAAAACGACATGGTATCTAAAAGTTATTATTAAAATACAAATTAAGGCTAATTAATTGTGACAGGCCCGATTAGCTCAGTCAGTTAAGTGTCTAACAATCAATCCAGGTGTCTCGAGTTTGAATCCCCACCCGGCGACAGTCTCTGTGATGATTGACATACAAAATTGTGTCTCAATATCATTTGTCTCTCACTGCTGATTCGAGTGGGAAAATTATCAGTTACTTGCGGTTGTTGGGTGTGCTCGAGTACTGGTTAACTTTTCAGGAAACAGTGGTTAGGTTAACTGAACATCTGTACAGTAAGCCCTCGATGGCAAAAAATGATGCTTTATATTCAGTCAACATTTAATTGGTCATAAAATCATTTTATTAATTTTATAATTAATAGGCAATTTAGTTTATTGATATATGGCTTTTTCACAGTCAACAAGGTCATTATTCGTGAATAGACATTTGAACTACCTCTACTTCGTAATGAAAAAAGATAAAGTAAAACCTTTGTTCCTTTATTTATTCAAAAATTCATGAAAAGTTTTTTTTTACTGTTAAAAAAGTGTTCTGGTATACAATTTATGAAAAATATTCATAAAATCATATAACATAATTTTATTACTTGTAAGTTTGCATTGATATTGAAACCCTAATTAACTGAAAATGTTTTAATCGGTAGTAAGGCATAATACTATGTGATATAACATCCTGTCATAAACCCTGGGGTCATTAAACCTGGGGTGATTACGCTTATTAGGGTACAATATGCACACTGTGGCAGGGTATTTCTCATTACCACATGGTGTGAATGTGGTGTTGGTGAATTATGAAAGCTCAGCAGGGTGCCAGTAGCTGGACAGTAACATACACTTTGTGCAATATGCCTGTAGACATTATATTCCATATGACACTCCCTATAAGGAACAACATTCATACATGTTCATGTAAAACAACACAAAAAAACCCCCAACTCATTCATGCTTCATATATATTTACTAAAATGGGTATGAAATCAAAATTTTATCAGCCATTTCTCAGTACGCAACAATGGCCGCACCAGCTAAACACGATAAGAAAAGAGATATAATATTATTTCTTATTCCCTCTTAGACAGGTAAATATATGTAACAAACATTTTCCCTTAAATTTCATTCCTGGTCTAAATAGTGTTTTTGTTTTTTTGATAATGTATTGACTGAGTAGCAAACAGTATTTACCCTGATAGTACAGCATGAATGTGCAGGCTCGTCTGGATCTTCATCATCACTGACGGCAATAATTACTTTTTTTTATCAAACTAAGGGTAATTTTACTATTTTGAAAAATTCAATCATCAATGTCAGGCTACATGATAAGAGTCAGAGTCGTGATTGATAAGTTTCGGGTTTGATCTCTGGTTCATGATCGGTGTGACTGTTTAACAGTTATCATCTTTTTGGGTGAAATATTCATAAGACATTTCTGTGTTTCTCTGTATTATTTCTGTGATACATTCTAAATCTTCTAAATTTCCATTAGTATGGTCATTGCATCTGCAACACGTATTTTCGTCGGACGAAAGCATCCTTACACAGTTTTTGCAGCTGCAAAAATCTTTCACATATGTGAACAACTGTGCCGTCTCACTATTTCTTTCGTTTTCTAATTCATTTAACTCTGCTTCCGAAAATTCTGGTTCAAAGTTGTAGGCCACAAGTACTTCTCCGTTACTAAAATCCATTTTATCATTCTTGCGAGTACTTTTGCCGATGACTATAATTGCACGTTTCTATATCTGCTATAGCGTATAAATCAATTATGTTTTAAACCGGAAGTGCAGTTATGACGTCACGCAGGTATCCAATATGGCGACTTCCACCACAAAGTCGATGTGCGAAAATGACCGTTACAAAACGAGCTGATTTATCTTTATGGACTCGAATTTATGCATAAAAATACTATTAATAGAAAGCTGAACTCATAGCTATTCATATTATCCTGTTTTATACACAGGGTTGCGTTCCCCTTTAAGAAGCTGCTGTTACTGTTTAAGACATGCCTTCTGCCATAGAGTTGTATAGAGAAGTAAAGGCAATATATCGTTTTTAATTTATCTTCCACTTCCATTCATCTTTGGAATACAAATCATAATTCTTACACCGCAGAATGAAATCGTCATCAAAACAATATTATTCTCAGAAATTTGTGTTTAAAATTGTTGAAGTGCTTGTGTTTACAATATGTGTACACTGCAGCTAACCTAATGGCACATTACAATAAATTTTCTTTGAAACCTCAATACATTTAATTTAATTAGAGCATTTTGCATTATAAAAACATGTTTAAAAACATGTTTCAACTTGTACAGCAAGTTTGCATCATAATTGTCAAAACCAGTATTTCATCCTGTGGCGAGCGTATTACTATCAATCCTTGGTTCATGAGTTTAAATCCCCATCCAACCAGTCTTCAAGATGATTGATACGTTATCCGTTACTTGCTGAGATGGGTGTGTCGCGTCTCTCGCTGCTAATTAAAGTGGGAACGTTATCCGTTACTTGCTGAGATGGGTGTGTCACGTCTCTCACCGCTAATTCAAGTGGGAACATTATTCGTTACTTGCTGTGATGGGTGTTCTCCAATACTGGTTAACCATCCAAGATCCCAGGAAAGAGAAGTTTGGCTAACAGATCATCTTTTAGCTCTAAATGGCATAGAAATGACTAAATATTCAAACAAACAAACAAATGGCACTTTCATATAAAGTAAATGTGTATAAATGTTTGTGGATAATGCAGTAACACACACAGCTGATGCTTTAAATATTTAATTAAACCAGAGTTGAAACCAATGCGTATATTTTTATTAATGTCTGCCTAACAGTTTGGTAAGGCTTTTTTTCCACCATATAAAAGGTCGAGTCGACCTTGTTTTTAATTTGATGTTATACATGTGCTGCCGTTCGTGTGTGTTACAAGAATGTATTTTATAAATAGAAAATGGGACTAGTTTAAATTCCTTTAACTTTTAATTTACACAATTTGATTTGGTAAATATTGCAGTCCATTATCTTAGTACAACATGAAATGCTTTTGTGGTGTAACTGGCAAACACGTCTACACTTTTGTAGAAATTCTGGGTTCAAATCCCAGCATTTGCAAACAACATGGAAAAGAGATGGCTTCAATATGGTGAAAAAGTAGTTTTTTAATGAAATTATTCTCTATTAAATATTTCTATAATTAATACATATATATATATATATATGTTTTTTAATCATGTTTGTTGCTGCATGGACAACATATTTTTTTATTGCTTGCAGTTACCAGTGTTACAGAATTTTTTGTTGAGCTGCTCACATTTTCAATCATACTTTCAATATTTTAAGTTTTATGAGGCATCAGAGTTTTTTGTGCTTACTCTTTCTGACTGCAATACATCAAAGTATTATACTTTGTATACATTTTCTGTGGACTGCAGTTTACAATGTTCTCTTTAAAAAGATAGTGTTACAACGGTAGAGTGATTAACATACAAAGTAATTAGTTTTGGATTCAAATCCCAGCTTAGACTATAGTTTTGGTCTATTTTGTTTGTTCCTGTTTAGTTTTACAACTTGATTGTAGGAAAGTCTGGACAAGAACTGAAGAGAACTTATGTCCAGATTGTATATTTCATTCATTCAAACCTGTGTTAAGGCATAGTACCACCATTGCAAAAAGGAAGTGCTTCCGTGGGGTAGTCGCATAATGGCGGTTATAAATAATCCTCAATTCTTCTTCTTTAAAAATGCATTTTCCTTATTTTAATGCTCATTTTTTTATTTGAATGGCATTATTGATGTATTTTGAACATTTTGATGGCATTGTCATGTTTGAATTGTGAATTTAGAAAAAAAAAAATGATGCTTGGAAATTGGGGTATGAATTCATGATTTCGGGAGTCTACTTTCACTTTGTCACCAGTGTACACACTGAGCAGAAAAAAATCTCTTATATGACACATGACCCCTACTTTTCTCATCATATTTTGATAGTGCAGAGGTTGACAAACAGTAAAATGAAGGTTTCACTTCTTTCATTTGGGACTCTCTATGAATGACAAGCCTTCAAACTTTTATTATTTACTATAGAATAAAGAACAAAAATCAATGGTGGGGTTACACCTTAAAGGGATTATATTGGCATATTTCCGTCAATTCCCTGTCCTGAATACACACACCCAGCATGAAGATAAAGGTATAACTTAAGAGATATATGCGTCTAAAGTGTCTAATTGCATAACCTCTTTATTACAAACATCGGATTTCTGAACCACGTTTTTGTTTACATTCGCCATTTACAACGAACCGCTTTCGGGTTTCCGATCAATCATCGGATAACATTGTAAAGACTTGTTCCCGATCTCGTTTTCGAGGCTTTGTTCGAGATGTTTACGGAATTCAATGTAAACATTGCACAATACTTTATTGCGGGACGTGTTAAAGTTTTGGACAATATTTCATTACCGTTAATTTGATAATTCTCAAGTAAATAAAGGTTACAAGCCGATACATAAGCATTATTTTGTGCACACAGGAAAAGTCTGGATTAACAGCTTGTTTGTGTTACTTGCCAATATAATCCCTTAAAGCAGCCAGTCAAGGGAATGAACAAAGTGACCATTTAAGGTTGTTGCTTAATACAGGCTAATTAACTCTAAAACATAGAAATGGGAAATAGAAAATATGATTGCTTGTGACAGGTGGCTGCTTAATAAAGGTGGTTGCCTCCACAGGTTTGGCTGTATTTGGATACTTCAGCTGCTAATTTGGGAATTTAATTACATTTGTACAGTCATGCTTCTATGGTGACAATGTAAATATAGTTTTCCTTGGTACATGGGAGATGGAGGTCCAAATTAGTGACGTGTCCAAAGACTTCTCTTAAATTGTTTTTCTAGTCAAGTGACCCTAAAGATTCCAACATTTGATTAATCTTGTCCAGAGAAACACATTTAATAAGTCATTGTTTAACATTTAAACCATAAAAACTCTACTTATGCTTGAAAACAGCATGAATGTCTGGTATTAAGAATTATACAAATGGCTCTTGCGGTGGCAGAGTTGTCCAAGGTGGTGTTGTCAAATGACCACTTACTTCTCGCCGCTTAAATTGTTGGTTAAGTCCCCGCTCCGGTATACAGAAAACATTTTGTGTGAAAATTAGGAGGTAACTTGCAGAAGAACAGTGGCTCTACTGAGATTCATCGCTAGGTATTCTAGGTTTGTTTTGAAACTGGCATTAAACCCTATTAAAATAAATACTGACTATCGACACAGTGTAAATTATAGTATAGATTTTGTTTATGTTACAGGGCAAGAAAAATTTGCGGCCAGTCTGTGACTCAACCCGGAACTTTTTGCTTACAAGGCAAATGCTCTACTGGCTCAGCTCACCAGACCGCTGACATATAATATTTGTTTTCTAACAGGTTAGGTACACACTGTGACATTTTAATTATATAAAAACAAATTAATAACAAGAGAAAAAACCATGTCAGGAGGTCCTGAAAACATTTTGTTACCAGCAACCATTTATGATAATAGAAATGTTTGTTCATGTTTGTATTATATGTGTAGGTGTATTTTTTAATAAAAAAAAACAGTTTTCATAATATTTTTTGGTACCATTTTTAGCACTACTGGCCAAAGGGCTTACTCGATGATGAGTTGTCCCTAGTCTGTCGTCCTTAAGCAGCACATCCTCTGAAACCACTAGGCCAATTAATTTGAGTTTTGAAGCATCATTTAGTCATGACAATTTTCCTTCTTCCTCATAATAACTTTTCTGTCAAACTTGTTCATATATGATATAAGTTATCTTAGCATCAGCAAGTGATTGAAGATTCTGCAAATCAAGGGGCTGGGATATATTGGGACCCTGTATATGGTGACATTTACTTCGACATAGGAATATTATTGCGGAAAGTGATTTTTAAGGCGCCACACTTTCTGGCAATTCCTTCAGTATCGTAGGGTGATTATCTGTTGCTCTTTCCATATTCACCAAAGAACTGCTTCCTCATGGTTTCATACTACAAGAACAACATCGCTATTTAATGGAGCGTAGCGAAGGCTAAAATGCGATAGTGTCCATACTAATTAGCATATCGGATAGCAGCAATGAAAAAATCCCTGAAGCAAAAGTTACCGGCTTTCTGCTTAAAAATTTTAACCTGTCGTCAATATTGATTTCAACATTCTATTTAAAAATGTTTAACATTATCACAGAAAAGGTCTGTAATAGGCACTACGTCGTATAGATTCAGATTCAGGGTTACGCCATTTTCAACATATTTCAGGTATTATATGGCTAATCCAGTTTTAATGGTGGAGGAAGACCTCAGACTGAGTAGAAACACCGTCCTTCTGCAAGTAACTGGAACTTTCTCGTGTAAAGTTTTTGGAGCGAGCGGGACTCGAACCTATGACCTAAGCGGTGAGAGGTAAGTGATCTTAGACTGCTCAGCAGTGGAGAACCCCAATACTTGTTAAAATCAGCACTGGAAAATCAAATCGTGATTGAGCCACTAATATGATGCTAGAGCATTTTCCCAGCCATTTGCAAAGTTTCTGGACAACTACTTGAATGGTTCCACAGTATCTTCATGGTGCCAGAATCTGTCATTTCTATACCGGTAACTCTCCATGTTTCTGATGTTAAACAGGTGAAACGCAATCCTGGTCTAACATAGGTGTGAAATGTTCGTAAAGACCCGACTTCCACTGCAGCTATCTGTATAATGTGTGGCATCAGTCCACCACATACTACAAGTACAGAAGAAAGTAGTACTATTATTTTAGACAGTTTTGAGCAAACATTTTGAAGAGGTGGCTTATAAATGGATACCATAAATGATATGTATATTGTATATAATAAGTGATGCTTGTCCAGAGCTGACTTTTACTAACAACAGTAAAAGATAAAATAAGCAATTATATTTATTTAATAGAACAGAACATATATTTTATTTTGATTTAAGCATATACAGCTCATCAACATACAAAGTACAATTAATCAATGCATGCAGGAAATACACAAAAACATACACAAACACACACACACATACATATATATATATGGAATCCCGATTATCAATTATTTTTGTATCTCTATTTCAGTTTTGTGTTTTCCTGGCACTTACGCTGATTGAACCAGTTACAGAGGCTATTTCAAATGAGTACAGAGATGATGAGCTATTACTATAGACAAAGTTATACCTGGAAGAGTATTTGTGGATTCATACTTTTTTTTACACAATAATGAATTTAGTAGTAAGTTTAAGTCATTGAAACGGATCCTCAAACGGTTGGGACTTCAGAAACGCAATGTGTCATTTACATAACCAGATGTTGTAAGTGCCATAAGGACCGAGTATGATAAAGGATTTAGTAGTTGTGGTTACGGGATTGTGTGGAATATTATTAATGTGACAACTAATGTTCGAGTAACTCAAGAAATAGTCAGATGTTTAATAAAGACATGGATTTGAGAGCTCGGCATTGATTGTGCCGTCGAACTTACTTAAACAAATGACCGAAATACAGTATATACACACTGATGGTTATGGAAGATGACAGATAATTGTATCCAATGTCGGAATGCACGGTTAAATAACTCAATTTCTATAGACATTTCTGTTCCTGTACACTACAACCATATTTATTAACGATAAATATACACAAATTTCGAGTTGCAATGACCAAACTAAGGATTTCTTCACATAGGCTTGAAGTAGAAAATGGTAGATGGAAGCAACCGAGCACACATTGCCTAGATAGCTCATGTAATAGAGCGAATTTGAATTTCGTTTATATAAGGATTTATATTTATATTTTAAAAGTTATTATAATATCAACCCAAGTATGTTTAAAACTATTAAAATTTCACAAAATGACAGCAAACAAATTATATGAAACCCGTCTGTTTATATATACAAAGCGTATAAACTGAAAATCAAGTATATGGTCACTGACAGAAATCAATTTTCAATCAAATGAAACCGTCATCTAATGTGTATTTGTAATACTATTATTCTGAAGTGTTTGATCACGGGTCATAATGACTTATTTCAAATTATGTTGTACAATGTACTATATCAAGAAATACAAGATGTTCTGTTCTTTATCACTGTTGATACATAGACCTCCCGTCTCCAGAGTAAAGTACTACTTCCTAATTATATAGGTTTGATGTGGTACTTATGTCTACAACAACAAGGCAGGTTTAGACATCATCAAAATTGGTATGAAATAGCCACGAGCCTTACAGTCATATTTAGCACCATGTATCAGCGGTGATACATAGACCTCCCGTCTCCGGAATAAAGCACAGCCTCATAAATTAGTAGTTTGATGCGGTGCTTATGTTTCAGCAACAAGGCAGGTTTAGACAGCATCAAAATTGGTTTGAAATAGGCATGAGCTTTATAGTCATATTTAGCACCATGTATCAGCGGTGATACATAGACCTTCCGTCTCCTGAATAAAGCACAGCTTCATAATTTTGTAGTTTGATGTGGCACCTATGTCTACAGCAACAAGGCAGGCTTAGACAGCATCAACATTGGTTTAAAATAGCCATGAGCCTTACAGTCATATTTAGCACCATGTATCAGCGTTGATACATAGACTTCCCGTCTTCAGAGTAAGGTACAGCCTCATAATTCAGTAGTTTTTATTATAAAGGTATGTCTAGAGTAACACGGCAGGTAAAGGGATAATCAAAATTGATTTGAGCTTTACAGTCATATTTAGCAACATGTATCACCTGAACGTACAAGAAAAATGTTAACAAACAGACGGATAATTTACAATGACACAAGCCCTGCTGGTTTCTGGCCAATTGAGCCCAAATTTGGGATACTATCAACCTTTTTAGGGGAACTCTACACAGTGCTGCAAATGAAATATCTAGGGTCTATGATTTGTACTTTCAAAGAAAAGGTTAAACTATGCTTATAAGCCGTGTCGCAGTGGCAGTTGTGGCCGAATCACGCTTATTCAAAAACTCGTCCAAGATCATGCGGTTACTTAACTACTGTTAAATGAAAAATGGCGATTTGCGTCCCAAATATATTCCCGGGAACCAGACTTCAACAACCCCTTTAGGCGATCTCCAAACAAAATATGTATACATGAAAAATACCTAAAGTTTCCCTTAAAATGTGCTTATAAGCCCTGTGGCGGGACATTCGTGATCGCCAAGAACTCCCCCCGAGATCTTGTGATTATATATCTACTGTGCAAGTTCTGTTAAGATTCGTTGATAAATAGGGTGCTATCGCGTTTACAAGACAATTACTAACAGATGGACGGCAGAGGACGGACGGCGAAAAATTTGCCATGACATAAGAGCTGTTGGCCTTTGGCCATTGTAGCTTCATGTAAAATATCTAAGATTCACGGCTTAAACTTGAGTTTTCCTAAAAAATTTGCCCTGTGGCGGGGGCATATGTGTGGTCGAAACACGCTGGTTCAAGAACTCGTAATCTATCGCCAGGCCTTGCGAAGATATTAACGGATTAAGTGATACAATCAGCGGGTCTTGTTACAGTATCACCAGGCTGTACGATGTAATCACCTAGCCATGGAATGTAATCACTCATCACTCGACATTCTCATGTGGAACTATCACCGTGCCTTGTGAGGTATTGCCGTGATACTATCGCTTGGCTTTGTGATGATATCTCCAGATTAAGTGATGCAATCACCGAGCCTTGTGCGGGCATCATCGGGCTTTGTGATGCAAGCAGCGTGCCTTGTCAGTTTATCACCGGATTTAACGATGTAATATTCAGGCCATGGGATGTAATTACTCGACATTGTAAGGATAGCATCGGGCCTTGTGAGGTTATCACCGGGTTTTGTGATGTAATCACCGGATCTTGTGAGTTATCACCTTACTTTGCAATGTAATTACATGTACCGTGTCTCGAGATGTTTTCTCCAGATCTTTTCATCACCGGGCCTTTCAGACTATTGTCCGATTTGTGAGGATATCATCGGATATCACCGAATTTTGTGATATTACACACATCACGACTGATAATCTCCCAAACCATCACATAAATGTGATGCAATAAAATGTTCGGTAGCGTTTCCGGTGATGGTGCGGTCACAAAAAGTATTGACAACAAAAGCGATGTCATCTTGAATGTTTCCGTATTTTATTGTGTTTAAGAAAACAATTGAAAAATCGGGAAATGTTGTACGATATATTTATAAATACCCTTTCAGGCATATGGGTTCTTTAAAGATGTATGCGATGGTTTGTTTGTCTGTTATCACTCCTGGAAACGAAACAGCCGTGGCGAATTTTGTTTTTGGCAAGACGAGTGGTTACTAAGTGATTTTATTACCAGTTGTTCCAAGAAATGTAACTTAAATTGGCTATAAATTGTATATTATATGCCCGAGAAGATCTTGTATTTATCATGTACTTCATTTTCGAGTGTAAATGGATTTTGCACACGGTGTTATGGTTCGGAAATGTGTGAGATGGTTCTGTGAGACATGTTATGGTTCGGATGCATTAAAATCCGCTCGTTTTAAAACAGTTTAATGTTTTCCCATGTATATAATTTAAAACTTATGAATTGGCGAAAGTAAAACTCATTCTTATGGTGAATTCACATTTACATATGATCTAAAAAAAAATACAAACCAGGTGATAGTTAATGCAGACTGTTTTATGATGTAGCCTTATATCTCCATCAAGGCGAATTGTGACATAAGTAAATTAAAATAAACCTATAATGCACTTGTGGTCAGTCAGACGACGACTTCAGCTAAAATGAAATTATTGTTCACAATTATAACCTGTAAAGTTTTGACCAAACGTTGACTGGACGAGCATTTCTGATAAATATATTTTACTTTGAGCATAATACATGTTAATTGTTTCACCCTGTTAATAGTTTCACCAATTGGTCGTAATCTATAAAAGTGTTTATTGTTTGCCTTAATAACTTAAAACGTAAATCATTTTCAGATTGCAGTTTGCAAACAAAAAAAGTTATTTTATCTTACAGAAAATAAGTATACCACTGCAAGGACTCGAAACTAAACTTTCATTCAAGTTATGCTCAGGTGAAAACCAATACGCCAGCAAAACTCAAGAGGAAAATGCATTTCTCATACAAATGTTTAACACCATTTAAATCGGTATTACTAAAGAAAGCAAAAACTGTGTCTCCAATTGTACCGATTCTAAGAATAAAAACATATTCAGATAAATCTTAAAAAGGTCATGGACTCGTTATTGGGATATTAAACCAAATCAAAATATGTTTCAGGACACAGGGACAACGAAACATGTAATACGTCGGTTAATAGTATATATAGTTTTTGTAGCGAACTAGAGGCGGCAACAACATCTACCGAAGATACCTTTCTGTTGTTGGGGATATTGATTATGATAACGAAAATGAGTTTTATCTTTGCCAATTCATTAATCTTAAGATCATATAAATTGAGAAAAATGAAAATGTTTTAAAACGACCGGGTTTCAATGCAATATGCCTCACAGAACCATCACACAATTTCCGAACCAACTTTAACACCGTGTACAAAATCAATTTGCTCTCGAAAATGAAGTGCATGTGCTGTTATTTGATAAAAGACCTTCTCGGCCATATGCAATAAGCAATTTAAAGCCAATTTAAGTTACAATCCTTGGAGCAACTGGTAATAAAATCATGCCCAAAAATTACAAAATTCGCCACGGCTGCTTCGTTTCTGAAAAGAATATGAACAGGTTTTACATAAATATATCGTACAACATTCCCCGATTTTTCAGTTACTTTTTTAAACACAAGAAAAATACGGAAACATTGAAGACGACTCACCTTTGTTGTCAGTATTTCTTGTGACCGGATCCTATCGAACCTTTTGTTGCATCACTTTTATGTGATGGTTTGGGAAATACCAGTCTTGTATATGGTATAACAACAAAAAGGACAATAAGAAGGTAATCATGACGGTTTGGTATTCTTATAGGCATGTAATTATGCGCATGTGCATTTAGTCCGATGCCTGACCATTTGCTATTATAGTAAACCCGTACAAGGCGCAATAATATATGTTTTCATGAATAGAATATCTCGTTTTGTCGCGAAGTTTTATGTTGGAAAGCTGGATACCTTTTGCGAACAAACATATATTTACACACTTTGTCGACAGAACTCATGTTGCCTTGTTATATTAGTATAAGTCGAGATTTACAAGATCTGATTTTGTCTATTTAATTTAAGTCGTCAAGTTGTGTAAATAATACGACAAGTATAATTATCTTTTGACAACATGATGCGTTGTAACTAGACTTGTCGCTTGATCTCTCGACAACTTGTATACTTGTATGTGCACATGTCGACATACCACAACAGGAATTACCTTACATGAACACGCAATCAAGGTGTCCCATATACGCTTCTATATAAAACATCGAGGTCACGCTTCATCATCATTCTTATGAACTTCGCATTTATACATTCATGATAATTATAATTCAATTAAAACTGTTGAATAAATACAAATTATCATTAATAAAAAAAGACCTCCATAAATGTCAACGTTGCTCGTTAAAGCTGCACGCCTCCAGATTTATGTCAAATTTGTCGAAATTTAGAAGAAAAATAAAGGCTTTTTTAGTAATTGCAATAAAAAGAAAGTTAAAAGAAAGTTTGTGTGTTTAAGGAACTTTTTATCTACATCTGCACTCTTTTAGTCAATAAAATATGTGGAAAACTATCAAAAGCATTAGTCACGCTATTGAAATTTGAAATAAAATAGAAGAAATTTAGCTGACTTTGTATCATACACATTATAATATATATTTAAACAATACTGGTTTTATCCTTTTCAATATCTATTATCCTTTTATCAATTGCTATGTTTTAAAAGTTTTGACATTTTTATGTTGATCTGGAGACATGTCCCTTTAACATATTCCAGCATTTAACATCAACGCTTCACCAGTAAATAATTATCGGCCACATTGTGGCATATATTTTACGCTGAAATGGAAGTAAGACAAAATAATATACTCACGTCTTTAGAACTCCGAGATGACCGCCATGCTACTGAGAATGAGTCCTTTTTATTACCCTTCTTTATGACTTTAAGTCGCGACCCTTTCTTTCCGGAAATGTAAAACAACGCGTCTTCTTTCATTTGAATTAAATGACTGGTTTTTGCCGATTAGCTTTGTTCAAATTGGTGTAATCACATCATAAAATTTTTTTCTGACAGGATGGTTGAACAAGCAAAGATGTCTATCAAATATATATAACAATAACAAAGATGAACATTTTTGCCGAAACAGTTCATAAACGCTCCATCAGACCCGTTATAAACATGGCTAAACCGGCCCCGTCTTTAAAAACCGAGTGATATACATCTGGGTGTGCGGTACCCATATTTAATTTTCCTTCACTTTTTAAGAGTGAATCTATGGTCACAACAAACGCTTTGTTTCCTACCAAACGCGTTGTTTCCTACCAATTATTCTTTTAAAACAAGATTTGAGCGCAATGTTTGAACTCTAACTGATAATAAGGCTAAATAGCAGTTATCAAAATAGGTAGACAGACGTTAAAATTCAGCATTTATTCATTTGCAACAGTTTTGAACATAAACTATGGATGTTTGTGTTGGTTACTTCATTATAATATGATTTTTGTTGCTGTTGTAGTTGTTGTAGCAGCACTTTTCTACTACGGGAGTCATTAATTTATACGGGAGTCGTTTTTTTTACAGAAAAGGGGTCATTTTTTCTATAAAATATTATTCATTATTTTATGGGGGTCAAAATACTTCCTTACACCGGCACAAAATCTTCGTTTGTGTTGTATACAGAAGAAGAAGAAATCAACTATTGAAGTGAGAAAAATCGATATTTTTATCATGATACAGTAATAATAACAAAGCACCTTTACATATACCGCATTATGTTATCGGTGCACCGGTTAATATTACATGGGTGCGTCAGAATTTCTCACAGAATTACTATTAACTACACTGGCAGCACAGTGCTTGACAGTTGCTGATGTCTGTTGCCTGAAAGTTATAACAGCATGTTGAATTGATTCAAGCGACATATTGTCTAAAAGGTACATTTATTAAATTCACCAAGACAGAGCTGTAAATATAGTGGTGTTCCTCAGGGGTCGATTTTAGGACCAATATTATTCTTACTATACGTTAATAACATTCCCAGTCAGGTGCACTCAACAGTGAAAATGTTCAAGGATGACACTAAATTATATCGCATTGCCAGAAGACTTAAATTCATTAGCTGCTTGGGCAAATGACTGGTTACTTCGTTTTAATGAGTAAAAGTTATAAAAATAAGACAATCCCTTGATTTTAAATATTCACTGAATGGTATCATATTGGATGAGGAAGAGAGTCACAAGGATTTGGGTTTATTTATATCAAACACTTTAAAGCCAGACATTCATATTTCAAAGGTTGTAAAAATGGCTAATTCAAGAATAGGTCTTATCAAACAATGTTTTACTGATTATAGACCTGAGAAGATTAAGACCTTATATGTTACCATGTTATGACTGGTATTAGAATACAGATCACCTATGTGGTCACCATACTTAATAAAAGATATTGAACAATAAGATATAGTTCAAAGGCGGTGCCTCAGACTTTCTAACAACACGGTTCATTTACCTAGCCTACAGAGCAGAAGATTTTGTCAAGATCTGCGTGAAACTTAGAAGTTCATAAATAATCTATACAGAACTGGTAGTTCACAATTTTTACTTTTTGTGATAGTCCTACTCGTGGTCATCAAATGAAACTTGAAAAACATTATGCATATACTGACATTTGTAAACATTTTTTTGCTAACCGTGTTGTTTATAAGTGGAATAAGCTTCCATCAAGCATGATCTTAGCACCATCGGTGAACATGCTCAAGAAGAGTTTGAGATCCCTACCTGATGGCGATGGGGATTATCCAGTAAAATAAAGTAAAGTAAAGCAAGGTGCCTTGGTGTGTCGGGTTTGAAGGGGCGGAACCAGAGACAATCTGTGGTGAATTTTTCTTGTTTATACTGTAAAACTAACTCCATTTTTTTTATGATAGCCAGTAATAAGCTTACTCAAAATCAATAATAATAATAATAAAGCATGCACCTGTCAAATATGTATTCTTCGCTCCAGCTGTGGTGTAGCTTGACTGAAAACAATGTGTAGGCACAGCTGTAGGGGGCAGGTTGTACGCAACTATGCTCCCCATAAATTGTTTTTTTAGCTTCTTGGGTGTGTTTTCGCATATGTTTCTTATGATTTTAGGGGCCTGTTTACCCTAAATTTTAGCATTGAATTCATTATTTTAAAACCAAATAAATTGATAATATTAAATGCTGTTCACTTTAATGAAGGGAAAAATGAAGCAGCCTTCAGTCTCATGGTTTCAAATAACTACTATTTTCGAACAACAGGTACATGTTACAATGTTGTGCTATTGCATTTTTGGGGATTTTTTTACATTTTTCTTTCTTTTATTTCTCAGAAAAATAGTGTAGCCATATGCCTACTGTGCCCATAGGAAGCTATGCACCTGCTCATGCTACTTCAACTTGATTTTGGAAAAATGAACTACACCGGTCAAAATAATCAAATCAAATCAAATCAAATAAATTTTATTTAACTTCGGCATGATATATAACTGTACAACATAAGCTACATATAAAGCTTATTGAACTGACAATACATAATCTTAGATACATTTAGAATAATAGCATTTGACATATATATATATATATATATATATATATATATATATATATATATATATATATATATATATATAATGATAATAAATTAATTATTAAAAATTAATTGATACACCCAAACAATACTGAATTCTTTAAAATTATTTTTTTAAAAAAAAGAGCGCTTTCGGAATATATATTATTCCTTCTTCAGGGGATGAAAATGAAAATATTAAAGATGAAAATGTTACGATGTCAAACGATTACGATGATAAAATCATGGAAGTGTGGAAAAATGACAATAGAAATTAATAAAATTGTTAAAACGTTCACAAATTAAGATGTGCGCCTTAAGGCGCGCATATACTTCACAAAAATATATATGTACCGGAAACATTCAGCTGATAATTTAAAACATACAAATAGTATAACATAGCACATAAAAAGCATAAAAGCATAAACATTGAATCTTATACCATCTGATATAATTTGTAAAAAGAAATTTAATGAAAAACAAGAGTTAATTTAACTTTAAAGGAATTGAGAATTTAAATATGAGCAAAGTAGTTATGAATATGACTAGCAAAACCTTTGGGTACTAAACAGTTTAAAAAAAGTATTATTTTTTTTATTTCATTATTTACCATCATTATAAAAAGTTACAAAAAATGTCCAGATTTGCATACAGAATATTTGTGTATGTCAGTTGATGTAATATGTGTATTACTAACATTTACTTTTCTTAACTGGTCTCTGCTTATATACTTGTAAAAGGTGACCCTTCTTTCTTTGCAGTCATTGGTTCTAATAAATGATTAAATCAGCAAACACTTCACTATCTTCCTTTCTAAACCCTTGTTTGATGGGGGGGGGGGGGGGGGGGGGGGGGGGGGGGGGTTCAGACTAGAAATGTGTTCTTCCCTCAAAACTCTCCCCCAACACATTGACAGTACTTACTTAACTTTTCTCCTTTCATGTAAGTTTCACTCTCCTGAATAACCACATATGTTTTTATTTGTCTCAGACATTCTCCATCATATGTGTTTCAAAATGCTCCAATTTTGAGATGGTAGCATTCATAAGGGGTTGAATCTCAAATATTTGAACATACCTACTGCAGCTACATTTCCTTCAGCAGCAAAGTGAGAGAGTGTGGACAGTACTGCAGGAAATTTTTCATACACAGATGCAATGCATTTCTGAGACTCATCCATCTAATACTGTGTGGTTCTTTGATTTTCAGTGTTGGGTCCCCTAATAAAATCTAGTTAGCTTTCAATTTCTCAGTCCTGTTGCGTGAGCCACTCATAAATATATACAATGAATTAAACTTTTTAGTCATCATTTTAAGGATTTTGCAATGCAGTGGGTCACAAGTTGCAAATTTTTAGCTCGCCGGGACGAAGTCCAAGAAGAGCTATTGCCATGACCCCAGCATCGTCGTCGGCATCGTCGTCTGTAGACACCGAGGTTAAACTTTTGCGTTTAAGTTTAAGATATCTATGCAACCACTCATTGGATATGAATGAAACTTTGCATGTGTGTTCACCATCATCAATGGAACACACAGAGACAGGAACCATAACTCTGGATTGCATTTTGGCACAGTTATGGCCCTTTTTGGACTTAGACTCCCAGAGGCGAGCTTTGTTGTCTTCTGACAACTCTTGTTTCTTTAATTTGTACTCATGCTCCTGTCTCTTTTTCCCCATCATAACGTTTGCTCCATCTGTTGCCGGGGAGACGAGATGTGACCTTATCTAACCCTAATTTGTCAATACAGTCAATCAAGTAGGAAACAATTGTATGTGCTTTGCATCATCAATTTTTTATTTGTCAAAAAGCGTGTTACAACTTCGCCATCTCTAACATGTTTAACACAAATTGATATTTTGTTTATGCATACTGGTACGCACATTTATTATTTTCAATGCTTTTTCGTGCTTATTGACACAAATACACACCTTATCTGGAGCGCTGATTTCATTGCATTCATACAATTTGTAAATTTGCCAATAGCGCATGAAGTTGAAATATTTGTGTGCGATATTCATAATTCTTGGAAGTGGTTGAATTCAGGTCGTGATTGAAAACAGGTTACAGCACCATACCAGATCCAGGATATGCAAGCACACAGTCACTGTCAATATACATTTTATATCTCTATAATTATATGGTATAATAAAAAATAAACTATGTATGCAAGAATACTTCTTTACCAGACCAGATACTGGTCTTCCCCGATGGTAGGTTTGTAGACACAAATTTGATATTGGTGTGGCTAATTATTTGACAAAATTTGTGCCATCAGTGTCCAACAATTATCATCTGTGATAACATAAATATTTATCATGAGACAAAATCTATGTCAAATATTTTGATACCACAATATTTTTGGTATTATATCCAGTATCAAGATAACGAGTTTCAACTGTATTTTTTACACATGCTCCAGGTACCCTGCCCTCAGCTACTCCAACAATCATTATTGTACAATTGTTTATACCAACATTTTAATGAAGACTTACAGATATTGTTAAATATAATTATAATTATTTTTTAACAAGCTGTGTACATGAAATAAAAAATAATGTATAATTTTCTGACCCATGAAACACAAAATAAACTGTCTCTACCTATACCTCCGTCGTCCTATGGCATCATACCCAGGATTGGAGGGTAGTTGGTTTGATCCTCCCCCCCCCCCCCCCCCCCCCCCCCCCCCCATGGCTATGTGTGATGTCTATCTTTGAGCAAAACATTTTTTCTGCATATATATGCTAAGTACCCACCCAGGAAGTATTTTCTAAATTTGGGGACCATCATAGACCAGGAGCTTATAAGCAGTTTAACGGTAACTTCCAAAAAAAATCCTTTACGGATTTGTTTCCAGTAGAGCGATTGAGGTCAGTTTTTGAGCCACTTGTTTCTAAGGCCAGAGAAAAAAAGTACACTTTTGTTTCTGTTTTTTTGTTTTTTTGGAATGGGGTTAAACGCCATTTTCAACACATTTCAGGTTATATATGGCATATCCAGTTTTACTGGTGGAGGAAGACCTCAGACTGAGTAGAACCACTGTCCTTCCGCAAGTTACTGGAAACTTTCTCACATAAAGTTTTTGAAGCTAGCGTGATCGGAACCTATGACCGTAGCAGTGAGAGGTAAGTGATCTTGAGACGGTGCCTTAGATCACTCGGCTACGGAGGACCCTCGGCTGACCATCCATAACTTATACTGACCACCCTAGATTTTTTTCAAATTTCAAAAAAGAAAAATCATAAAAAGTGATTTCCATTATAGTGTCACTACATTATGCCTAATGAAATGCTGAGTTTGAATACATTTATTCGTTTGCTGCACAATATCCAACATGGCCACCAAGAGTGACAGATTCTGCACCGAATAGACAATGTCCTGATATGACTGAAACATTTTCATTACAGAACAATGAATTTTTTATGTCAATTATATAACATGGTTAACATATAACATATTACAGCTACAAAAAGTCCTTATTTTTTTAAGTGTTATAAGTAAAAAAGTTAAAAAACTTGTTAACAAGAAAGAAATACGACACTAAAATGTCGAATATTATTCTGATTGCATGCGGACTACCACAGACATAAGTCTACAAAGAAGAGGGGGGCATCTTTCCATGAGAACATAATTTTTGCGTGTTCGAATCAAGGAGATTGAACCGGGCAGGGTTAGGAGCTCACCACCTCTGTATGAAACTGGACAGACACGCTACCATCTGAACCAACTGGGCCCGGCTGAAGACGCCGTACCTACTTAAATATTAACATTAACACCATGCCTAACCCACATCGGTTACAGCCAACTACCACGACTGCCCCACCCCTCTCTCTCCCCCCAAAAAAGACAAATAGACCCACCAAGGTAGTATGACCCGATGCTGTCGAGTTATAGACTCCGAGATATACATCGGATATATGTTGATCACGATATTTCACATTTGGCATTTCGTACTCAGGTGAGTGGAAAACAATTAAGCGATCAAACACCACAACAACAACAACGCCAACAACTATCACTATTACGCCTACGAGTACCATTACTAACAAGTGCCACCTCCAATTATTGTGGAATCACTGCGCCCAACAACGGCACGTATATCTCCAACAATAAAACAAACAACAACAATAATTATTTCATTTAACACATCTTAACTTTATCTATACCGTAACAGGCGCTCAGATGTAGAGGTCCCGGGTTCTATCCTCGGTAGGTGAACGTTCTCATAGAACTTTTCTTATGAGCACTCAGTGATGATGAGTTTGACCCAGGAAGCGGACTCGAGAGTGATTAAAGAAACTGCTAGCTTTCTATTTCAATGGAGCTAATATGAAATGGTATAGACTATATACGAATACAACGACTGCTATAATAACGACAACAAAAAAAAGGCAACAACTACCTTGTCTGCGCCTACATCAACCACCATTTATCGATAGCAATCAAAACAATGCCTATACAATTCACAACAACAACCATACTGCCATATACCACTACTTTTACTCTTACTATTACGCTGCCAACAAGAATGATTAATATTTCCACTTTTACAGCATCAGTCAAGTCGAGAAGTAACAGCAGCACCAGCAAAAAACAAAAACAACAACAACAACATAATCGATGATTCTTTATAACTATAATATAAACGCATACATGTATAGCAACAAAATATGTCTGCAATACCGACAATAGCAATCTGTGACAAATGTGATTCAGTTTTAAAAAGGTAATTTGTTGCTAAAAAAATCATGCATTTTTTTACCTGTGAGGAATGTGATTCCATGGTACATGCAAAACCGACTTCGATCATAAATTCCCCAGGACCTGTGACATATATACTCGAAATGTGTGACAAATGAGATCTTATTTTTTCCAGCTGTGAGGAATAGGATCCTATTTTTCCCAGGTGGGAAGAATATGATCTGGAAAAAATAAGGTCCTACAAGGCTACCCAATAATGAATACTGTCCGATGCGGAACTCAGCTAGCCTATTTATTCTATTGGGCCCATATCAACATCATGTGTTAAAGTCTACATTGAACAGTCAAGTGTTGATTATTAGCGCCTTATCGAAAGTGGAGCTTAATTAAAGGTTCATCCAGGATATTTTTCCAGCATGACGTTGTGGGGGATAAGAGGGGATGCCGAGGGGGTTCGGTCCCTTGGCGTCCAACACACCCGAATATATATATATATATATATAGAGCAGTGTTAACAAAAAAAACAACAGACTCTCATAAACATCCATACAACTACAATATACACACAAGTGTCTTCACTTGATCGGGGAACAGTTTGTGGTCGCTTGATGGTTATTAGCCTCTTTTTAGCTCGTCGTTTTATAAAAAAATGAAGAGCTATTGTAATGATCCTGTCGTCGTCGTTGTCGTTGTTGTCGTCCACTGTTAAAGTTTTATGTTAATTTCAGCCTTTTATTTCCTTCTGAACAAACTACCACAAAGTTATAGTGATTAAACTTCATAGACATACAGCACAGCACAGTCACAAATTGTTCATTCAATCTCCAATTATTTTGATTTGCGCTATGTAACGTCTTTGAAAGTCTCAACATGCGCATTTAAGATCATCTAAGCCAAAGGCCCAATATGAGGTATGCAGACAGCCATATGAAGGACATGCGTTTTCGGACCGCCTGTTTACCTTATTGTTTACCTTATTGCTATGTGAATGCATATTCTAAACAAACGTACACATAAATATGAAACCACTTTGTTGTACGACCAATATTCTCCAACTTCTACATATGCCCCTACTCTGAATATGTAGAGTAGTCAGTAATTTTCAGTGATGCGATACATGTGTCTACTGTTTAGAAGTATAATAGCCTACTGCGTAATCTCCTAGCGGATTTGAAGAACGATGAATAAGACATGCATAATTCCCTGCTCGCCAAAATGACAATTTCAAAGCAAAGGGCTAAATAAAAACTTAAACTTGACAGATTTTCCGGCTTTTTCATTGGGGGTTAATAGACCTGATTCGGAAGATATCAGGCTCTGGGATAGAGTAATACACAATAAAAAAAGACGTGCCGACAGTTTCATTACACACAACTCGACATAATTATTTCGTTCTTATTTCCATAAAACGTGTTCTGTACCACTTCACCGCTCTCTGTACCGATCACATTTTAGCATATTTTGTTTTACAATGTTTTTTATCTTCGGAGAATTTAGACCTATTAAACGTTTATATGTTACATGTAAACATACAAGTAAATATAAGGATTGAATTCGGGATTAAAACAACAACAAAGGCCGATTTGGAAGGCGAGGTAGAGCTCTAAATGTCAAAATCGCTTCACGTCTGTACAGAAGAAACGATTTTCTAAGAAATGTTTATGAGACTTCGTCTACAAGTTTATGGCCCTGTCACACTACGACGTATGGTTTTAACGTATGCCAGCGTATGTGATTTTTTGCCAATACAATATAGGTTAGGGGTACGTTAGGTATAAGTTGTATTCGTTAACAGCACGCTGTGATACGCTGTCATACATTGATGAACGCCGAGACAAAAAAAATGTTCTGGGTATGTTCAAAACTTTTGGGCGTATGACAACATATATTTCATAGGTTAGCAATACGTTATAGGTAGGTTGGGGGTACGTTAGAAATATGTTGAAACTCGCTAGATGTACGTTACCGGTATGTTAGTCATACGTCGGCTGAGGTTGTACCGTACAACTTATTGACAACGATTGAGTAACTTATTTCTAACGTATTTATAACGTATTTATAACGTACTCGCAACGTGTCTTGACGTATTCAAACATATTATACGTATGCCAGGCGATTTGGTAACGTATGTAGCGTATTTCTACCGTATAGCTAGCGTTTCTTTGGCGTACTGTGAGCGTTTTACAGGCAGAGTATATATTTAGTGTCCATGTGTAACTCAGTCAGTACTACCATTGAGCAGTTTAACCAGACAGGCTGGTCTTGCTATTCTGGTTGGTTGCGCTGGTCAGGCTGGTCTGGCTGTTCTGGTTGGTTGCGCTGGTCTGACTGGACAGGCTGGTCAAGCTGGTCTGGCTGTTCTGTAGGTGGTGATGACTTTGATGCTTGATGAGTAATCTTGAGTGCCCCTCTCCCTCTCCCCCTGAAAGGTGCCTTCGATCGTTTGGGTGACATGGTACGTAGATGCTGACTGAATGAGGGTACCCGTAGAGCGGCACGGTATTTGTACTGTTACGTCACGTGACTGTTAGACACAACAACCACGTTGCGCATGCGCTACTCATAGGCTACCCATACGCTGGACATTCGTCGAGAACGTCAGGCACTCGTTGATCATTCGTTCAGATACGCTCCCATAAGTTATGTGTAAATGATACGCTATATACTATACGTTGGACATACGTTCTGTATACGTTAAATGTGTTGTGTATACGTTATGTATACGACCAATCCACAACAATTCTGATTTTTTAGGTGCCCGGGTCGACGTGTGCTGGCGTATTTGAACTTTTAAAAGAAATTCATTCGTTCGGTATACGTTAAGGCCATACGTTGTAGTGTGACAGGGCTATTAACTTCAAAAACGGGTCGAACTATAGATTTAGATTTTTTAAAAACAATTTTGATAATGAAAAATCACATATTTCTTAACTTCCGCGTGTTGTTTTAACGTTATCAAACTCTGAACCGAAAGTTGCACGTCTGTACCATTAGTGCGTTAAACAGGCGTGCATGTGCACGTTCATGCTGAATGCATTTCATCTGCTCATTACATCCGGGTTACTTATGATGAATATCTAACGAACATTCAACTAATAGTGATTTGCTTACTGACAGGAAAATTTGTTCTACTATATCAACTAAGAATCATGCATGTCCGAGGTTCTGTTTGGAACGTCGCGGTTCGTACATTTATTTTATCATATTCTGGTAGTTAATACATACATTGACAACACAGCTGCAATATAAGTTTATTTTGTACAGTATTTCTAGGATACGTTGAATATAGCTCGAAATTAATATTGTTTGTCCGTGGGATATAGTTACGTATAACTGGACGAGGTCTTTATGCTAATATTACACAGGGAATAGAAGGGAGAGTTGTCACTCTTTTCTTCTACCACTTGATCAATGTTTATTTCTCTATCTCGGTGAATGTTCATCAAACCGAGCCCGGATAATCTGCCGGTAGTCATGGTTGACCGTAGATACATCTTACTCTTCTCATAGTGCTAAAGGAACTTTCTGCAGCGGCTGTCGAGACGGGCATTGACAATAGACGCTATTTCTCAATAAAACGAGCCAATTGATGTTCCAAAGGGTATTTCCTTATCAGAAAGGTTTTATGTACCAATATGATTATTTTATTGTTGATGCCGATGTAGGCAACCTGGGACATGGACTTTTAGTTTAATATGTTGTGTAATATTGACACACTGGTGCCTAAAATACTGTAAAACGTAACATACGTTACTGTCGCCACTTTAATTTTTCAACTTCAGAACTTTATGACATTAAATATTCGATACTCGTGGCCTTTTCGTGCTTTTGATATGAATAAACTATATTTGTTGAACATGTACGCTTAGCCATTATGCTGTTTTAGGACTTAACCGCGTTACTTTACTAAATTATCGGATGTCGCCAAACTTCTGTAAAAAAGTGATTCCTCTTTTGGCATCAGTGTGAAGATTACACAGAAAGGTAAATTTCCAATGAATTCTGCTTCAAACAATAATTAATATATTGACATTTATGGAATTAACTTCAGATCTGGTACAATAAGTGCATATTTTTAGTATTTTCGATTTTGACTGAAAAAAATAGCGTTGACATTTAAGAATGAAACATACGTTACATGGGTTTTAAAGGTCACTGTTAGACCTATATATATACTACTCTCAGGTATTATTCTTCGAGACTAATATATTAACCATGTGCAATGGCTTTGCAAAGCACCTACTCAGTCATTTTTAACAGCATTGCAAAGTTGAAATGTAACATACGTTATGAAACATACGTAACCAAGAATACACCATCTGATGAAGTACGGATAATTTCCGGGTTAGACTGTATTGGATCCGAGTTTTATTGTACAATGACGTCATCAAGAAAATGGCTACTGTGATTTCAAGGCGCTAACAATTTAATTTTTGAAGAGAAGCGAAACTATTACGTAGAGATTTGTCCTGTAATACCCTCATGTCAGGTAAGAATCTATATCTTCACTATAATGATCGTTTTATGTGTAGTTATTTGTTTTTAAAGCTGTTGATGTATTTTTCTATGTAAGTAAACAATGCAAATTCGTACTCAAGACACTTCGTACAGAAAAAGGTTCGTCAAAGGTAATGAAACTTACGTTACTTTTGGTAACGTATGTTTCAACATATAACTATCTCTTTTTGACTATAATGATTTTGAAATTACAACAATATCAAGGGTTCGTATAACTGTTTTGTGTAAACTTATTATATTTTATTGACTAAAAACTTACAAGAAACTTGTTGCCATTATTTTTATTGTGGAAAATGTACCATTGTTGAAAACTTTGAGAGACTGTTAAAATATCAACATTTGTTTTTTTAATAATGATTATTAAGAACTAAAATCAAAATTATTCCATAGAATACATATTACTCATTAGTTGCATGCAATTTGCATAAGTATGAAACTGTGTTTTAAATATTTTATCTGGTATTACCGTTATCTAGTTTCGGTAACGTATGTTTCAGAATGCCGCTTTCACGAGCCGAGATACAGAGACGTTACCGAGAGCGCAAAAAGTCTTTAGACGGTGAGATGTTCCTCCAAATGGAACGCAGAAGGCAACAGAAGTACTACAAACCAGCATCACAGTTGTCAACCTCAGAGAGAAAGAAGAATAATGAAAAGATAAAAGCACGTGTGCAGAAACATCGCCGATCTAAGAGGATAGAAAAAAACAATGAAGTTGAATTCGATGATCAGATGGATGAGAGTACAAGTGGATATGGCACTCAAGAATCGCGTCGTCTAATTGTTAAATTTCCAAACAGAAGAAATGGACCTAGGAAAAGGTTGAGCAGAGCCCTTAGGACAGCAAATGTAAAGCTTAAGAAGGTCCTTCGAGATAATTTTGAAACAAAGAAGAAAGTCAAAACCTTACAAAGAAAATTACAAAGGCTTTCAAAGTCAAAATCTAACATTTTGACTCCAAGGAGAAAAACTGCAATGCTTATGTCGTCATCTGGCACTAAAGGGACGCAAGTAAGAAAGCAGCTGTTGTTTGGAAATGTACTACTACATCACATGAAAATTGGTTCAAAGAACGGCGACAAAAGACATAGAAATGGTATGTACGCTACGGTAGCTGGTGAAGTAATTAGAAAGTACCGCTGCATTTCAAAACTGGCCACAGAACTTAATGTTAATAGACACAAACTATCCAATATTATTAAAAATGGTGTTAATTTCACCAAAGTCAGGAGGCGGAGGACACAGCTGAAACTTCAGGAAAGTGTTACCGAGTTTCTTGAAAGGGAAGATAACTGTAGGATTCAGCCAGGTAAGAGAGATGCTACAAAATGCAAAGAAGGAAAGATTCAAACCTGTGTTCTCACTGATTACACAGCAAACATTCACCAGAAGTATCTGGCTGAACATCAAGAACACAAATTGTCTTTGTCAACGTTTTGCAGAATGAGACCCAAGCACATTCAGTTGACTAGTTGCCTGAGTAGAAATGTGTGCCTGTGCACAAAACATCAGAATCTGGCACTAAAATTGCAAATGATGCGGAAATCAGGAATTGACATTCCACAAAATCCGGAAACATTTATTCAAAGTGAATTGACAGTTGAAAAATCACAGTTCCAAGAACCAGTTGTCTATTCTAAATGGAAAAGAGTTACTCTTGAAAACAATAAGAAAAAAATGAAAATCATATGCGAATCAGTAGTCAGAGATAAATTCTATGAAGATTGGCTGAAAGAGGTAGCTGCTTTTAAGGTGCACTACCACACCATGAAAACCCAGTACAAACAAACCAGGGTACTTAAAGAAGTCCTGCCAGAAAATGAAATAGTGATACATATGGATTTTGCAGAGAATTACTCTTGCAAAACTGCTGATGAGATCCAATCGGCATACTGGAACTCATCACAAGTAACTCTGCATCCAATGGTGATTTACTTCCGGGAAGAAGATGAAAGTCTACAGCATAAAAGTTACGTCGCAGTCTCTGACAGTATGTCTCATTCCTCAAGTACAGTTTTGGCTATTGTCCAGAGACTGTTTGATAAAGAAATCAATTTGCCTGGCTGCGACGAAATACAGTATGTTCATTACTGGACGGACAATCCCACGTCGCAATATCGAAATAGGTTCATTTTCAATGCGATTGTCAACCATGAGAGCGAGTATGGTTGTCACGCCACATGGAACTATTATGAAGCCGGGCACGGCAAAAATGTGTGTGATGGGCTCGGGGGTACCGTAAAGCGCCTAGCTGACGAATCAGTGCGTTCAGGAAAGTGCACAATACAAGATGCAGAGGACTTCATGAATTGGGCAGCCACTTCAACCATGAAAGGTGTGAAGTTCTTCATTGTCACAAAAGAAGAATGCGAAGCCATGGCATTAAAATTGCAACAAGTAGAAATGGCACAAGTCAAGGGTACATTGCAGTTACATGCAGTCAGGCTTAATATTGACGAACACTTGTGTACACGCGAAACGTCGTGTTACTGCGATGAATGTATTAGCGGTCGTATATGTGACTCGTGGACTGTACGTGACACACAGAAATCGAACAGTACAAATATTATAAAATCCAACTCAACAGTTACACCTTACAATACAGGAGACTACATTGCAGCTGTGTATGAAGGAGATTGGTATGTTGGCCAGATTGTAGAGATAGATCCCGATGTTGACGGTTTCGATAACAAGGTTACTTTCATGCAGAAAAAGAAAGCACTCTACCAGTGGCCTAATAATGAGGATGTTGTCTGGCGTAAGAAGTTGCACATTCTGTGTAAAACAAGTCGTCCAGTTGCCTCTGGAAAGTCAAAGCGAATGTACAAGTTACCAATGTCGGACATTGAGGAAATAGAAAGATGTTACTCAACAGTAGAAATGTAACACATTACGGCATTTACGCAAGCAGACACACCATAATGCGACTGTACATCCCTTGTAATGATATAACATTTCAAATTGAAACATACGTTACTCAAAATAATAGTTACAAACATTTCATCAATAGTCTAGAAAGAGCTAACGCCGCAATCTTACTACATTTAAATATTGACAAACATAATCTAAGACTATGTTGTTGTGTTCAACGTATCGTTTTTGTCGATATAATGTAAGTTATTCACTACAAGATACTTTAACAAGTAATAAATGATACAATACGACTATATAGACATTAATGTCATATCTTTAAACAAGATATTCTTCTAGAAGAAATTGATTTACTTGTCTTATAGCATATACATATGTCGATTATGTTTTACACATGTTTTCATTTCATTTCTTAATGTTTTCAGATAGTTAAGTGTTTTTTGAAACATACGTTACGGTTCAGATACCTCTCATTATCGATTATTGTTTGGGCAAGTTTGGCCCGATTTACTAATTTAGGAGTTGCTAACTCGAGACTGATGTTTAAATAATTAGTTGTTAAAAGTTTTGCTCTAATGTAACAGAATGTCGTGAAGGTACACGATTTGAAAAGTTTAAAAATATTTTGCTTCCGTGAGTTTTGGTGTTTAAATAAAAGAGATATATTTTCAATTTGTTCAGTTTGGTTGTAAATGTGTGTATGTGGTCTTGTGAACACACAGTTGTATGGCTTAGGTCTATTCTCTAAAGTGACATTTGTGTGTTGGGTTTGTTCTATTAAAAGTGTATTTGTTTACTATAATGAACATTAATCGTGCTAATGAAACCTACGTTACTGATAAAATTATAGTGCCTTTACTTAAATGTATGTCATTCATAAACCAGAAGGAGATTGTTAAATTTATTTTGGAATAATATCCTAAAGACCCACAGCTTCAAGACGGGACATAATAAATTGAAAGTTAAAGAAGTTGATTTTTCGTTTTTTTCAAATCCCAAATGTTCTGTCTTATTGAGAAATAGCGAGAATGTGAAGGCATGTTGTTATGTTAGGTATAGATCTGTACTCGTGTGTGCAAATGTATAACATATTATGTCATAAAAGGACCATCGCCATCGCCATCGCACCTATTTCGCCATCGACAAACATCTCGCTGAAACTCGTCCTGAGATACTGCCGGTAAATCACACTCAAACGTGACATATAACTGTTGCACTATCACACCATTAAGATGATTAATTTCAGCTAAAATCAGATATTTTGCATTGAATATGTCGCCATCTTCAATAAGCCGGACTGATAGTTCCGTCGCTAGATGATCATCAAACGGTAAATACAAGATCTGATATCGTGTCTGCTGGCGCATTCTGTCGATGTTGGTGACGATTGTTGTAATATGCTCTTGGGCGTGATGGTACAACACCAACTGTATTGACCATGTCGACAGAATTGTAAAAGAGGGCATCAGATCATCTAAACTGTCAACGACTGTCGATTATGAGCACTTGAAAGTGTTGAGTGCGTCGGCTCTGGCTGCCCACCGAGTCTCATACAGTGACTGTAATTTTGTTCAATTGACTATTTGAACCCTGCTTTCTGGATCACTCGCGAGGGTTTCCTGGTAACGTAACAGCCGTTTACTTGAGTAATTGAAAATTATTTCCTGAGCTGTGTTCATGATGTTCCGAGCAAGTGGCTCCTTAGACGTGTGAATAATAGTCAGGTTTAGGCAGTGGGCTTTGCAGTGTAGACTTGTATCTTGTAGAATCTGACGAATCCGGACTTGAACCCTGCGGAACTTTACCGACATGGTTGAGACTCCATTGTACCCTTGACCTCTCATCTTCACAATGTCTACACCGACTTTTCTCAAATTTGCCAGGATTGCGTTGGATAATGATTCGCCAGTTGTAGCTTCACATTCTGAAAATGCTATAATTTCTTCTTTCACCGACTTGGTTGTATTATCGAAATACCTCAAACAGAGCGCCATTTGTTCCATAGTAGACGCGTCCGTAGCCTCATCTGCCTTAAAACCAAAGAACGGGGCAATGTTGCACTTATACACACTGTCTTCTCTGATTTGGTCACCACATATATCAATTATTTCATTTTGAATGTCAGACGATGTATACTTTGTACTCGGGTCACCGTTCTCCAAATGATCACGGAATACTGGATTATATTTTGCTTGGTATCCCAACAGTGCTATAAAGTTACTATCTGAATCTTGGTGCCCACGTAAGGCTAAATTTTGCTTACCACATAGGACAATTGCATCAATAATGTTTTTTTTAATATTTTTCTTTTCTTGTTTAATGAGGCATCATGTGCAGACGAAACTGACTGTTCAATGTAATTTATCGTTCCAGGCATTATTGACGTAAAGCTTTCAGCAGCTTCAAGCGAGTCCGTATGTATCTTGCACTTTGGGTCGGTTAGTGCGGCAACAGCGATTTCTTCTCTGGTCAAAATAAATGACACGGGCCGCTATACACTTCGCCAGTAGACTCGGAATACCGCAGCCATGTGTAGCAACAAACCAATGGGTTTGTAGTTTTCGGAACTGTCCATTGATGCACCTGGAAGACTATGAGTTCAAATATGAAAGACTATAATATAGCAGTAGAGTAGGTAAATGCCAGCAGTTAATTAATGACGTATATCGTTTAACACTAACATTGTACAGATATGTATTTATAAAATATACACTTTGATCTAGTATTTGATGATAATTTGTCATTGACAAATATTCGTCTTATTATATACACAAGTGTATTATAAAGTCGATCTAAAACTTTCAAAGTATTTTAATAATTTTATACCGAACGAGGTTCTAACCTACGACCTAGGTATCTGAAGTCGAATACTCTACCGCTGGACCACGGGGACTACATTCCTTAATCAAATATAAATATTAGAAACCCTTTCTGGGAAATGATTGCAGCACGTGGTATAAATATATATATATATATTTTTTTTTATCGTGTCTAGCATTGACATTCGTAACGTTGTTAATAAAAATACACGAAGTAACTTATAAGAATTTTGCGAGTAGATCTAGTTTATTTATTTTAACATCTGAAAAATGGAAGTTTAAATACGTGTAGTTTACCTGCTAGGAAGATTAAACTGTTGCACAGACTCCCATTTACTCGTTAGGAGGTACATTCTGTCGTTGTCAAGATTTTATCATAAAACACACCAGGATATGGTTGATCTTGTTGTTTGAAGATGATGCCATTTTTTCAAAAGTTCCTGCTTTATAAACAAAAGGGAGGATACTCTTTAGTGACGGTTATTACTTGCAGCCCATCATAACCTCCCATGTACAATAAAAAAGAGAGTATTCGGCATGCAAAAGGTAAACTACTCTAAATAAGAAAATTGATTATGACATTTTGTCCATTGTCTGAATCTGGTTAATTTCAAATTATACCCTAATCCCCTTAGGATCCAGTTTTTATTGCAGATTTCGCATTTATTTAATTTTATTTCTTTGGCTTGCATAAATTTATTTTACGCACGTGCGTACGTGCGTAAGAATAGCTACGGGCCTGACTAGATTGGTTTCAACATCGTTTCTGCAGTTCCATTAAAAAGCAATGTTCATTCAATATTTACACTGGTCTTGCTATAAAACAACAACATTTGCCTGTATTCTATCATGAACATGTGCACAAGGAATTAAAACTTTTCAAAATATGTGCATAACGGCTGATCAATATGGGGAAATCTGGGCCATACTGCGTGATGAAGGTTACATAGTCACTGCAATAAACCGGTATTTCACTGATCAGTACGGGGAAATCTGGGCCATACTGCGTGATGAAGGTTATATAGTCACTGCAATAAACCGGTATTTCACTGATCAATACGGGGAAATCTGGGCCATACTGCGTGATGAAGGTTATATAGTCACCGCAATAAACCGGTATTTCACTGATCAATACGGGGAAATCTGGGCCATACTGCGTGATGAAGGTTATATAGTCACTGCAATAAACCGGTATTTCACTGATCAGTACGGGGAAATCTGGGCCATACTGCGTGATGAAGGTTACATAGTCACCGCAATAAACCGGTATTTCACTGATCAGTACGGGGAAATCTGGGCCATACTGCGTGATGAAGGTTATATAGTCACTGCAATAAACCGGTATTTCACTGATCAATACGGGGAAATCTGGGCCATACTGCGTGATGAAGGTTATATAGTCACTGCAATAAACCGGTATTTCACTGATCAATACGGGGAAACCTGGGCCATACTGCGTGATGAAGGTTACATAGTCACCGCAATAAACCGGTATTTCACTGATCAATACGGGGAAACCTGGGCCATACTGCGTGATGAAGGTTACATAGTCACCGCAATAAACCGGTATTTCACTGATCAATACGGGGAAACCTGGGCCATACTGCGTGATGAAGGTTACATAGTCACCGCAATAATCCGGTATTTCACAGAATACAAGTATGTACGCGACATGATAAATGCCTTACTCTCACATGCACGCATGTATGTTTCGTAGCAACACTTCTTTTGACTTAGTTTTAGTTTCCGCGAGTGAGTTTTAATTCCTTAAAAATGAGGAACTTTCAGATTTCCACGAATCGTTGAAACGGTTGACACTAGCGGATCGATGAAGAGGCCCATCAGACGCATCACCCACACTAAAAGTTGGCAAATACGATTAATTTGACTGAAAATGTGGTACCAGAACCGGCAAATGCCCCCTGAAAGTTGTATGAACCATCTTATATTCTTAAAGATCTATGACTTTAACCCCTGCATACGTTTGAAATATACGCATCCATCCCCTTTCTTCTTCGTGGAATTCAGAAGTCGTGACTGAATATGACCTATGTGAAAATGCAGGCTGCATGATACATGTATACAGAGTAAGTTTCATTACATATACATAAAACGCCATAGCTGACATTCTTATGTGGTTCATTTTATTTTTACTATGTGTTTTCTATAATTCATGTAGCTATGTTGTTAGGCTATGTAAATACATTAAAACATCTAGTGTGTTATTGCTGAATGACCACGTTATTATAAACATATCCAGTAGATTTACGTTACGGAGATCTACGTTATTATATTGTGTATAACTAAGTAATTTATTACATTTTATGTGGATAAATAATAACGTTAGGTAGATATAGATATTTTAATGCAAGTTTCATTATGTTATGTAAATACGTCATTACGTTATGTAAATACGTCATTACAGTATGGAATTACGTCATTATATTATGTTAATACGTCATTTTATTATGTACATGTACATTTGTATTATATATGCATTCTTCGATATGTTATTAGTGAAGTTTAGTATGTTACATGATTTTTTATATAAGATATATGTGAGCGATCGACTTGACGAGGAGATATAAGGGATCTCATATGAGTTCTCATTTATTATTGAATTTATTATATAATGCAGAGCTCTGTCAAGCGTTTTATCATTTAATAAATGAGCACAAATGTATTATTATTTTAGTTACATAACTTAGAAAAACAATATTCTACACATATCATGTCTATAAGCAACCAGAAAAAGTCCGGCATATTTGTTTCCGTCATTCGTTCCATGATGTAATGTCTCAAAAAACGTCATTTTACAATAACAATTCGATGCCCTTTATCTGTTCGGATAACTCGGAAGGTAGCTCGGCGTTTAATGTGCGAGTGGCAAGTTGTACGGAAAACGTCGAGCGATGATTCGGAAGTGATATAACATTAGGTTAATAATTACACTCTGCATCGTAAATTGTCTGATTATTTGTAGATGTTAACCCCTTTAACAAGACCAAAACCTCCTTGGGAGCGAGATCATTCAGGGTTCGTATTCACCAACTATTCTTGAGAATATTATAAGAATTGAGTTTAAAAATCAAAACTTCAACCTTAGATATATCTAGTTAACCATGACAGACAAAGTAATTGTGAGAGTTTATTAGACTATATATTAGGTGTCCATCGTAAATGCTTGCAAATGGTCTCTAAAATTAATTATTGAGTTCAAGTCTAAGAATATTCTTAAGAATGGTTGGTGAATACCATCCCAGATGCTTTTTGAACAATTCTATTGAATATTATATATTTGGTTATACATTGAATTCTCACATAAAGGTTTTGGAGCGAGCAGGACTCAAACCTACGACCTTAACGTTGAGACGGGTAAGTTATCTTGGGACGACGCTTTAGACCACTCGGCCACGCAGGACCCCGGCCATGATTATATATAATTATTATTATAGTAACGTTCACTTTTGTTTGAAACATATTAATTTTACACCGATTGTGAAACAAATTCTTACAACTTAGACAAATCACGCTGCTCGAACACTACCTGGGTAGAGCAAGTATAAAGCGTCTTACACAAGGATATCAATTTGGTTCCAGATTAAATAATAAAAAAATATCCGTTCCTTTCTCTAAATATTTCATACTACATACTTATACCCAAGTCGTACGTTTTAACTCATTTATGGGACCGCTTAAACTAATGTGTGGCCGTGTTGTCTATACGTTTCATACTTGACAGGTTGGTCTAGAGGTAGAGCGTCCGCCTCGCATGCGGAAGGTCGTGGGTTCAATACCCGGCCGGGACATACCAAAGACTATAAAAATGGTACTAGAAGCTTCCTCGCTTGGCGCTCAGCATTTAGAGGACAGTTCTAGGTCTGGTCGGCCCGGTGTCAGTATAATGTGACTGGTTGGGGTATCATACAATGTGTCTGCGGCATGATACTCCAGTGTGACAGCGCTCAGAATACTGTCTCAAGTAGACACCGTCGCGATATGACTGAACAATTGTTGAAAGCGACGCTTAACACCATACAACAACAACAACAACATACTTGACTATTTTTGTAGGGCCGTTTTAACCAATTTGTGGCCATTTTTGTAACCCGAACATTACAAAATAGTATATGGTACTTTGATGGTGTATTCATAGTATCTCTTTATAACCGTTCTCAAAGTTAAACTTTATCCTTAATATAAAAAGAACAAATAATACTTCCATATATGTGGTTATAGCACATATATGAATCTAATACATACGTAATATGTTCTATATATATATTGTATATGGTACCATAACTATTTAATAGCACACAGGTTATATCCCTTACACACTAGGTTTTTAATCAGTGTGGTGTAACATTATTTATGCTTACGTAATACCACGTTTATGATTTTCGTGAATAATAAATGTGTACGGAATACCTACGAATGACAGAAACTGCTACTCAACGTGTATCCGACTGGGTGATGAATTCTATTAGATGTTAGTATGCCTGGAAGTGGCAGTTATGGAAAAAAATATGTAAAACCATTTTACTAAACAGGTTCAATAATATTAAAAATTATTCCACCTTTGTTATATTTGAAAAATAGCTTATGTATTGACAAAATATTGGAATTTGTCAAAGTGTAAAATTGGTCAATATGACCTATATTTGATTAGCAGTACATTAGTTAAAATACCTTGATTAATGTTACATGCACGACGGTTTATAGGCGCACTTACCTGGTCACAAACTAAATTATCCTTTGTTATCAATTTAAATTAATTATAACTTTAACAATAAACGTAAAAAAGGCATGTGCTGTATTTCTATTTAGTATTATTGATTTAGTTCTCATGGTGGTAGTTTCATTTTATTTATTCGCCTCATTGTTGTTTTATTTAATAATGTATTTGCCATCTTGATTTTAATTATTTGTAAATCGAATTAAAAATAACCTTGTGTTCCTAACACGTGTTGCTTACAAATTTAAAAGCAAGAAAAGAGTACACCACATTTTAAATGTTTGTAATATTTTGGAAAATACTTAATCAATGAAAAACTAGTGTTACCATTTTTATCGACCTCTGCAATATGCCCGGTGTATTATAAGGAATGGGATTTGGATTAAACCTTTGAAATAAAACAGTAATCAATTAACATAAATTATTATCTTTATTAATATGGAATGTGAAAATATAGTTCACATATGATACCAATCAATCATATTATATAATTTAAGTAGTATATAAGTTTTCAAAACCGAACTAGCTATTTTATATCACACTTGGCAAAACAAACAATCGAAATTGTTTTATATATCGGTATTACTCAACAAACAAACCCATTCTTGTATTAATATTGAACGGTGAAGAATAGATATTTTAACTTGGAAAACGGCGGAATTCTATCTTAAGCTCGACAGGTAAGTTTAATCCAAAATGAGTATCAGGCTGTATGTTGTAATCATAGAAACATATTGCAATGGGCGTTTACATTTCAAATCAACAAGATTCGACCGATACATTAAGCGATATTTTATGTATTTATTTATTAACGTGACAGGATAACAATATAATACAAACATAGTAAATCAAACATAATAGTTGTAGCAATAAGTTGTAACAAGCTTAAACATAATGTCACTCTTTTTTAAAATAGCACAATATGTAAATTCATTTATGAGTTATTAAAAAAATAATTGTGTTTTAAAGTGAAAATAAATCAATTGTAAACCTTGGAGTAAAATTATTATATCGGTTATAATGAAATATACTAATTATATATATATATATATATATATATCATGAAATATTTTAAGTAGTATTTGACGCGTATTAAACAAAATTTTAATAATATCAAGTTATACAATTTATGAAGCGTTAATAATATAACGTCCTGTTTTAGAAATAATTGATAGCTAACATTGTTAATATTTCCAATCAAATTTCGTTGACATGCTCCTTTGATTTCGATGTGAGTCTTGAGTACGTGAGTAAAATAGTTACGTTTGGATACACAAAATGGAATTTGATTTTAGTTGTTCGAATTTTTCGATTTACAAAAAAGGCTTTGATATCGCCTCTAAATCTAGTACCTCCCAAAACATAACCAAAAAAGTTAAATGCTTAGTTGAAGGTGACCGATGTTACTGCTGTAAAATTGGCATCATGAACATTAGGAAAATATGTTTCAGAAAGTTAAAATTGGCTTTAGGCACAACTGTTAAAATTAAAATCGGTGTCGTTGTCACCAGAAAAACAACTAACAATTAACAACATCAAGGTCAATTGTGTTTGTGATCCGTTTTTGGATGCAGACATGTTTTTCCGTCTATTACGAATCGTGAACAGTTGATAGATACTGGATATGTCGCCATCGAATATTAGGACAACTGACCGCTAAACAAGGAGAAATATTTGAAATATAAATATTTTTCGCCGTCCGACTAAACGTTTGCTGAAATAGCATGCATTATTGAAATACAAAATTCACTTAATATACCCGGACTAATGTTTCAATAAATCAGGGCATAACAAAAAAAGACATTGCATTGTCATTATGTCACCTCAAATCAATTTTATTGATTGATTGATTGAATATTTAGCGTCATTTTATGCCATCGAGGGCTAACAGACTATCAGTTAACCTAATCACTGTTTCCTGGGATTAACTCGAGCACATCCCATCTCCGCAAGTAACTGATAACTTTCCCACTTGGATCAGTGGTGAGAGACGAATGACAATGATACACAATGTCGTATACCAATCATCACGGAGACTGTTGCCGAGCGGGGGATTCGAACTCACGACCCCTGGATTGATAGTCAGACGCGTAGCCGACTGAACTAATCGGGTCCGACTCAAATCAATTTAAAACAACAACAATAATGATAATAATAATAATAGGTAAAGATTTTTATTAACTTATTGGAATTACGCCATGAGAATTAACCATTACGTATTCTTCTAAACTTATTTAGTTTACATCGATGTTTTATAGGCATAGTACCACCATTGCAAAAAGGAAGTGCTTCCGTGGGGTAGTCGCATAATGGCGGTTTTAAATGTTTGAATTGTGAATTTAGAAAAAAAAATTGATGCTTGGAAATTGGGGTATGAATACATGATTTCGGAAGTCTACTTTCACTTTGTCACCAGTGAACACACTGAGCAGAAAAAAAATCTCTTAAATGACACATTACCCCTACTTTTCTCATCATATTTTGATAGTGCAGAGGTTGACAAACAGTAAAATGTAGGTTTCACTTCTTTCATTTGGGTTTCTCTATGAATGACAAGCCTTCAAACTTTTATTATTTACTATAGAATAAAGAACAAAAATCAATGGTGGGATGACACCTATATAACTGTTTAAAGTTAAAACAAATTCCTAAAGAGTCCTGGTTAGAACCAGTGCCGTATGTGCGGATAAATTGCTCATGAGCACATACAGAGCCACGACAAGGATTTTGGCCCACAAACATCCGATCTGGTTCCCAATGCTCTACTATTGGACAACGCGCGCGTTCCATCACCCGTTAATATAAACTAAACCATTTCCAAATCCCTTTTCATTAAACAATATTTTGTTCCATTTTATGACATAATTTTTTTTTTATATTATGGTTTAGTTTTATTTCATAAAAAAATAAACACTACAAAGTAGAAACGTTAACATTTAACTATATCAAAACAATACTGTGTATATGTTATTTTCCTGTTCACGTTTTAAAATGTGGCTAACTTGCGTACACATTTTCATCTTTGGAAAAATCAGGTAGATCCATCATTGCAGACAAATATAATGCTTCACCCAGTATAACTTTATAATACCCATAATGTTAACGAATACTAGCTATTACCCGTGCTGCGCACGGAGTTGAGGCAGGTGTTTGGTGGAGCATGGTTTGGTTGACTGTGGCAAAATTATTCTCAAGCAATGACCCGTGCTGCGCACGGTGTTGAGGATGTAATTTCCAGGGCCTATAAAATTATTTGGCTCTGTTTGGCAAGTGCCTATTAAGCTGTGAGCACCCCCATTTTACCGGTCACCCATTTGCGGATAAGCATACTTGGCATACTATTCAACATGCATTGTCATGCTTCCACTCGTCATTGGCACCTATTTCCGGACAGGGATTTGCACATTCAATCAAGCTTTAAAATTCTTAAAAATTGGCTCCGTTTGGTGCGGGCCTTATTAAGCTGTGAGCACACCTATTGTATTGATCACCTTTTTCTGGACAGTCGTACTGATTCATGTATTTGTCATGCTTACGTTATACGTAGGCGGCACCTATTTTCGAATAGGGAATCGCACATTCAATCAAGCTTTATAAACCGCATAAACATATTGACGGTAGGGTGTAACTGTTATTGCGTTTCCCTAAATTGCGTTTCCCTAACCTTTTCCGCGTTCCCCTTACCTTAATAAGTGATGTGAACTCTATAAAAAACATGAAAAACGTCGAAAACTGTCTGATAGAAATAATGATAGCGGCTGAATGTCGAAATGCTGGCGAGCGAGGAGAGCATTCATTGCATGGTACCGGGAGCATACAGTAGCAGGCGGGAGAAGCAAGTGCACTTTCATCACGTACCACTTCTGTCCCATAAAATACAAATATTCTTCCTAACATAGCTTTATTACTTAATCCTTACGCATCATACTTTTTATCATCACAATTTTCATGTGTTATCATTCAGTTGTAGTGCAATGATTGCTCCCTTCGTTGTGTGGCAGCACGTGATAGCGGCAGATTGTCGAACTACTGGCTTGCATGGGGAGCATGCATTGCATGGCACCGGGAGCATACGGTAGCAGGCGGGAGAAGCAAGAACATTTTCATCAGGTTCCAGTTCTGTTCAATAAAATACAAAAATTCTTCCTAACTTAGCTTTATTACTTAATCTTTACGCATCACACTTATTATTATCACAATTTTTTTGTTGCAATGCAACGATTGCTCCCTACGTAGTGTGTTTCACCATTGACAGGTGGCAGCAAATACCGATTGCTCCCTACGTAGTGTGTTTCACCATTGACAGGTGGCAGCAAATACCGGCACCCTATTGGTGTGTTTCACCATTCACAGGTGGCAGCAAATACCGGCAAGTTCCATGGCGATAGTGACTGAATCTGCGATCGTGGTGATTGAAAATCTTTCCTGAAGCTACGTTGATACATTATCCACTTTGCCACATAGCTTTTCTTCTTCGCCACATTTATAAAGCCCCACATACGAAAAATTAGCACGTTCCTTCAAGCGGTTTCGGAGGAGATACGTCAATTTACAGACGGCTGCTTACAGAAATAATATATAGATTTACAAACAATACCTCTATAGGTTTTACGTCGCCCAACGGAATATAATTTTCTGACTGTGGACAAATCATTTTGCGCGGTGATAAAGTGTATATCACGTCAATCAATCTATATGTGTAGCTGGTAAATTTAACATTGGCAAAGGATCAGCTTACAAAATAACATGAACAACTGGGACGAGCAAGATCAGTGTAGGGTCGTGGCTAATGCAGCTGACGGTTAGCAAAAAACTTATAGGTTGGCTAGAGAACTATCACCGCCAAGCATTATTCTGAAATAATTCTTACGAATCTGCGTGAACAACTGGAACAGCTTTGTCCGAGTCTGGCACAGGAAACAACTTCAACTTCAACAAAGCTTCATCTACAGTGAAAGTTGTCAACATTAATTGGCAATTATTGTTACACCTTCCATGTAGCCTGGACCGTGCCAGCAGTGATTTTTATTTCATCCCAGAACTTAAGAAAATGCTCCTATGGACCAATTACCACTCAAAATCTACTTCGATTTCGTCTGTCGTACAGTAACTTAGGCATAGGCCATCTAATGGAGGGAACATGCAAACCCTCATATAGATAATAAAAGCATATAGATGTATATACTTTCCGAGGAGCACTTGCCCAAATACTTTTCGACCGTTCCTCGTACAATAGTTATAATCGATTCTACGACGTTTACTAATTTACTTATCAAAGCTTAAATTATTTGGATTAATATCTGGTAAAAGGTTCCGTTTAAAACAAACAATGGGGCCACATATGTTGCTTCTCTTGCTGATACACACCTAATTATGAACAAAGCACTTAACACTGCTTATGTAATCATTCTAGCTACACACTCAGCCGATATAGAAACGCAAAGGTCGTACGATGATGATTTTAACAGTGTTAACACAATTCAGATTCATTCATGTTTAAACATGCCAATATAATGTATTTTCTTAACTTGGGTTACGCGCCTAGGTTAGACTAAATTGTCTCACTTGTAACGTATTAAAGGAATCACGTGATTTCATTGTGATTGCAATGCCCGTTATACAGGTTAACGTAACAAAACTTGTTTTATCTTAGAAACAAGGATAAGAAGGTCGTCAAACAATATTTAAGTGCTGTCTATTTAAAGAATGGGGATTTTGTTCCAGGTTTACTACTTGATTCACATATAGATTTTGGCATGTTTGTGTGGATTTGACATACTAAACACCATTCGACATAATCATTAACTTCAGTTAAGTAATAGATACATATATGTGTGCCTAAATGGCTGGCATAATGGTATGAAGATATATAAGATGCATATGTAATGTATGTATTTTAGAACAGTTTCATCAAACAGAATTTGATTAAAATGTATATATATCATATACTTGTTTATGCTATATATTCAAAGATGCTTTTATAACTAGATAATTCATTAATTAACAGTTTCTTTTTATCAGTACACTTCCGCTGGCATATTTCTAAATTAGATGCCAAAAGATAATGATAAATGAAATGTTTTAATCTTGAAAATATGTATGTTACAATTTAAAGCAAAGTCTGCTTTTATATAGTGACAATCAATGCCAAATAGTTTAGCGTTGCAAAACAACATAGATTTATATAATTTGCAAGAACTTCTGATAGGCAAACAGTATAATTGTGATAAAATCTTCAGTACTTTTGATATTGTCATTTGATCGCATAGTGATCACATATGAAGCTTGGCTCTATTTATTTGATCTGAAAAACGAAGAAAACAAAATCCCCCCTGATGGACGCCAACATCTAAGAAAGAGAAAGTATGCAAGATATCCGGCAAGCAAATGTACATCTTCCTCGCCGATCGCCATCCTCCAGCATGCAGCGCCGATAGGACAGCTTGTTAATGCTGTGTATTATGGAAAAGTCAGTTTCATTTGAAATACAAAATAAATCAATTAGCTGTTTTAATTTAACTTTATAAGTAATTTATTTGCGATAAAACATTTTTCTTTTTTAAATTCTGTTGTTGTTCTTTTTGTTTTTTTAATGCTTGCATTTTTCCCCCAAGTTAAATTTGTTCTTAAGTAGGCTTTTTAATGATTTAGAATGTGTCTATGTTTTATACACTGTATGTATATTTTGTTTTGTTAAGCACTTATGAGCCTATTTTATATATGAAAAGAATGGTATATAAATACGGTATAATGATAATAATAAAATGTTCAGTGTATGCTACGTAATTGTCATGTTAATAGAAACATTATTAACTCATTTGGCTTCAGGTTCTGCATAGAGACGAAACGCGTGAGTTGCAGAGGAGAAGGACCGGTATATTAACCTCGATTATGTATTATAACACCAGAACAACGGGCCTGCCCACACAGCGGAGATGACTATGCTGGAGATCGGCCTGCTTGGCTTTGGGTAAGTGGAACACCCTGCCTACTCTCCAGATTTGGCCCTATGGACATACGCGTGTTACACCAGAACAACACGCCTGCCAACACAGCGGAGATGACTATGCTAGTGATCGGCCAGCTTGGCTATGGGTTAGTGGAACATCCTGACTACTTTCCAGATTTGGCCCCTATGGACCTACGCGTGTTAAACCAGAACAACACGCCTGCCCACACAGCGGAGATGACAATACTGGAGATCGGCCTGTTTGGCTTTGGGTTAGTGGAACACCCTGCCTACTCTCTGGATTTGGCCCCTATGGACCTACGCGTGTTACACAAGAACAACACGCCTGCCCACACAGCGGAGATGACTATGCTAGTGATCGGTCTGCTTGGCTTTGTGTTAGTGGAACATCCTGCCTTCTCTCCAGGTTTGGCCCCTATGGACCAACGCGTGTTACACCAGAACAACACGCCTGCCCACACAGCGGAGATGACTATGCTGGTGATCGGCCTGCTTGGCTTTGGGTTAGTGGAACATCCTGCCTACTCTCCAGATTTGGCCCCTATGGACCTACGCGTGTTACACCAGAACAACACGCCTGCCCACACAGCGGAGATGACTATGCTAGCGATCGGCCTGCTTGGCTTTGGGTTTGTGGAACATCCTGCCTACTCTCCAGATTTGACCCCTATGGACCTACGCGTGTTACACCAGAACTACACGCCTGCCCACACAGCGGAGATGACTATGGTGATGTTCGGCCTGCTTGGCTTTGGGTTAGTGGAACATCTTGCTTACTCTCCAGATTTGGCCCCTATGGACCTACGCTTTTACACCAGAACAACACGCCTGCCCACACAGCGGAGATGACTATGCTGGTGTAAGGCCTGCTTGGCTTTGGGTTAGTGGAACATCCTGCCAACTCTCCAGATTTGGCCCCTATGGACCTACGCGTTTTACACCAGAACAACACGCCTGCCCACACAGCGGAGATGACTATGGTGATGTTCGGCCTGCTTGGCTTTGGGTTGGTGGAACATCCTGCTTACTCTCCAGATTTGGCCCCTGTGGACCTACGCTTTTACACCAGAACAACACGCCTGCCCACACAGCGGAGATGACTATGCTGGTGTTAGACCTGCTTGGCTTTGGGTTAGTGGAACATCTTGCTTACTTTCCAGATTTGGCCCCTATGGACCTACGCGTGTTACACCAGAACAACGCGTCTGCCCACACAGCGGAGATGACTATGCTGGTGATCGGCCTGCTTGGCGTTTGGTTAGTGGAACATCCTGCCTTCTCTCCAGATTTTGCCCCTATGGACCTACGCGTGTTACACCAGAACAACACGCCTGCCCACACAGCGGAGATGACTATGCTGGTGATCGGCCAGCTCGGCTTTGGGTTAGTGGAACATCCTGCCTACTCCCCAGATTTGACCCCTATGGACCTACGCGTGTTACACCAGAACAACACGCCTGCCCACACAGAGGAGATGACTATGCTGGTAATCTGCTTGCTTGGCTTTGTGTTAGTGGAGCACCTTGCCTACACTCCAGATTTGGCCCCTATGGACCTACGCGTGTTACACCAGAACAACACGCCTGTCCACATAGCGGAGATGACTATGCTAGTGATCGGTCTGCTTGGCTTTGAGTTAGTGGAACATCCTGCCTACTCTCCAGATTTGACCCCTATGGACCTACGCGTGTTACACCAGAACAACACGCCTGCCCACACAGCGGAGATGACTATGCTAGTGATCGGTCTGCTTGGCTTTGTGTTAGTGGAACACCCTGCCTACTCTCCAGATATGGCCCCTATGGACCTACGCGTGTTATACCAGAACAACATGCCTGCCCACACAGCGGAGATGACTATGCTAGTGATCGGCCTGCTTGGCTTTGTGTTAATGCAACATCCTGTCAACTCTCCAGATTTGGCCCCTATGGACCTACGCGTGTTACACCAGAACAACACGCCTGCCCACACAGCGGAGATGACTATGCTGGTGATCGGTCTGCTTGGCTTTGAGTTAGTGGAACATCCTGCCTACTCTCCAGATTTGACCCCTATGGACCTACGCGTGTTACACCAGAACAACACGCCTGCCCGCACAGCGGAGATGACTATGCTGGTGATCGGCCTGCTTGGCTTTGGGTTAGTGGAACATCCTGCCTTCTTCCCAGATTTGACCCCTATGGACCTACGCGTGTTACACCAGAACAACACGCCTGCCCGCACAGCGGAGATGACTATGCTGGTGATCGGCCTGCTTGGCTTTGGGTTAGTGGAACATCCTGCCTTCTTCCCAGATTTGGCCCCTATGGACCTACGCGTGTTACACCAGAACAACACGCCTGTCCACACAGCGGAGATGACAATACTGGAGATCGGCCTGTTTGGCTTTGGGTTAGTGGAACACCCTGCCTACTCTCTGAATTTGGCCCCTATGGACCTACGCGTGTTACACCAGAACAACACGCCTGCCCACACAGCGGAGATGACTATGCTAGTGATCGGTCTGCTTGGCTTTGTGTTAGTGGAACATCCTGCCTACTCTCCAGATTTGGCCCCTATGGACCTACGCGTTTTACACCAGAACAACACGCCTACCCACACAGCGGAGATGACTATGGTGGTGTTCGGCCTGTTTGGCTTTGGGTTAGTGGAACATCCTGCCTACTTTCCAGATTTGGCCCCTATGGACCTACTCGTTTTACACCAGAACAACACGCCTGCCCGCACAGCGGAGATGACTATGCTGGTGATCGGCCTGCTTGGCTTTGGGTTAGTGGAACATCCTGCCTACTCTCCAGATTTGGCCACTATGGACCTACGCGTGTTACTTCAGAACAACACGCCTGCCCACACAGCGGAGATGACTATGCTGGAGATCGGTCTGCTTGGCTTTCGGTTAGTGGAACATCCTGCCTACTCTCCAGATTTTGGCCCCTATGGACCTACGCGTGTTACACCAGAACAACACGCTTGCCCACACAGCGGAGATGACTATGCTGGTGATCGGCCAGCTTGGCTTTGTGTTAGTGGAACACCCTGCCTACTCTCCAGATATGGCCCCTATGGACCTACGCGTGTTACACCATAACAACACGCTTGCCCACACAGCGGAGATGACTATGCTGGTGATCGGTCTGCTTGGCTTTGGGTTAGTGGAACACCCTGCCTACTCTCCAGATATGGCCCCTATGGACCTACGCGTGTTACACCAGAACAACACGCCTGCCCACACAGCGGAGATGACTATGCTGGTGATCGGTCTGCTTGGCTTTGGGTTAGTGGAACATCTTGCTTACTCTCCAGATTTGGCCCCTATTGACCTACGCGTGTTACACCAGAACAACACGCCTGCCCACACAGCGGAAATGACTATGCTAGTGATCGGCGTGGTTGGCTTTGGGTTTGTGGGACATCCTGCCTACTTTCCAGATTGGGCCCCTATGGACCTATACGTGTTACACCAGAACAACACGCCTGCCCATACAGCGGAGATGACTATGCTGGTGTTCGGCCTGCTTGGCTTTGGGTTAGTGGAACATCCTGCCTACTTTCCAGATTTGGCCCCTATGGACCTACGCTTTTACACCAGAACAACACGCCTCCCACACAGCGGAGATGACTATGCTGGTGTTCGGCCTGCTTGGCTTTGTGTTAGTGGAACATCCTGCCTACTCTCCAGATTTCGCCCCTATTGACCTACGCGTGTTACTTCAGAACAACACGCCTGCCCACACAGCGGAGATGACTATGCTGGTGATCGGTCTGCTTGGCTTTGGGTTAGTGGAACACCCTGTCTACTCTCCAGATTTTGCCCCTATGGACCTACGCGTGTTACACCTGAACAACACGCCTGCCCACACAGCGGAGATGACTATGCTGGTGATCGGCCTGCTTGGCTTTGTGTTAGTGGAACATCCTGCCTACTCTCCAGATTTGGCCCCTATGGACCTACGCGTGTTACACCAGAACAACGGGCCTGCCCACACAGCGGAGATGACTATGCTGGAGATCGGTCTGCTTGGCTTTGGGTTAATTGAACATCCTGCCTACTCTCCAGATTTGGCCCTATGGACCTACTCGTGTTAACTGTCGTTAAGTTAGATTTGAAGGATTATAGGCTTGGTTATTTTTAGGAACTGCTACGTAGCTAACTACTCAAATGTTGGTGATTTTTCGAAACAAATTGTTGTTGTTTTATTTTCCCTTAAAATGCGCATCAACTGTATAATTTTCCTACAAGGTAAATCAATATCTGCGTGATTGTGTGTGCGTGATATTTAATCACACAAATTCATCAAAGTAATCTACGATATTTATGTAGTTTTATATTTCAATTATTTAATACATTTCAAAGAATAATATATCATCAATTATGTCTAGAGTTGCAGGATAGTTTTTTAAACGTGTTTTGATGGATCCAAGTGAAAATAAGATTTTACTGAGCTTTCCAAGCATTTCATTTAGTATCTTTTAACATATCAACTAATAATTAATAAGTATTGGAGTAAAAATAAGTTATTCATGTTTGAAATGATGATTAGCACTGTAATAAGGTACAGCAACTTTGTGACACAATGACATTTTGCGATGTTTACATCAACTTGTGATATTGTATAGATCAGTGATCATTTATGCTGAATAAAACTATATATCTATCTAGTCTGGCGTATTGATAATGTAGAAAACGCTATAAGCCTTGACTTGATGGACGACAAACATCTTATCAGGTAAGATAAAACAGAATAAATACATGCACTTTAAATAGGTCACCCGTTCATGTTGAACACTTATGTGATAACAAAAAGTACGGTTGTTAAACTTTGATTCATTCTTGGGTATTTACTAACCAATACAAATGGATATGTCATTTAACCCGTCATGTCTGAAAATGGTGGTAGTTCTACTCAGATTGATTTTGAGGTTTTCATCCAACAATCAAACCTGATATGTCATATATACTTTATCAGGTGCTGAAAAATGGCGTTAAATCCCATTAAAAAATGATACGTAAAGCTCTGTCATTTATAAGTTGAAAACATGAAGAGAAATACAGCGACCAAATTGCACTGGAAAGTCATTGTTGTCATCATTGTATTGTTGTTCTTTTTCCATCAGTTACCGTTAGTTGAAATGTCACTTGCGGAGATATGGACTGAAGCGACATCATAGTTGGAACACTAATCAGATTGAAGTTGCTATGCACGTAATACATAGTATATCACAATACATTTTGTCATGCAATTCACTTTCTTCTTTCACTACCAAAAATACCCTATTCAACATCATATTATTTACAATTAAAGTACTCTTGTCTTTAAATTAGTATTTATCGAAGTTAAATTTTGGTCACTGTAGAAAGTGACACGATGACGCGATGACACGATGGCACGATGGTGATGGTACGATGACACGATGGTGATGACACGATGGCACGATGACGATGACGCGATGGCACGATGGTGATGGTACGATGACACGATGGTGATGACACTACGTCTCACACCACTATTACATTTCCCATAGGGCTCCATTGTAACATTTATGTCCAAAACAGAGTGAAAAATTAAATTCTATAGCATGTGTCTGGGCTCAAATTCTTCATTGGTTCAAGATATGCAATTATAAAGAAAAAAAAAGTATGCCTTGACCAGGTTGGTTTTTTTTAAATTCAATGCTTTTGTGAGACCTATCAATTTCCAGAGTAACGATATGTCAACTATTCGCCCTAGATGCGGTTCGAACCAACAATTCTGAAATGACACAGAATTGTCCAGAAAGCTGGTTTCAGCATCAAAATTTTTTAGTGGTGATTTCTAAAATACTGACCATTTAACTCATGCTAGCAAAAAACAAAACACTGCAGTACAAAGCCCTGAAAAAAGAAGAAAAAGAGAACTAAAGTTTTATTTCTACCTCCTTCATCTGTAGGTCCGGAGTACTCAAGGGAGATATAGTGGTGTGAGTCCACTATGGCACAATGACGATGACGCGATGTAATATCGCGTCATCGTCATCGTGCTGTCGTGGCATTGCTTCATCACGATCGTGTCATCGCGTCCTCGTCAACGTGCTATCGTGTCATCACCGTCGAGTCATCGTTCCATCATCATCGTGCTATCGTACTATCGTGTCATCACCATCATGGCAACTCGTGTGCTTGTTGACAAAGCGATAGCACGATAGCCCTAACGGAACACCGTAGATAAGCTGACGTAAAACACAAAATACAGGATATATTGGTATAATCTATTCTTTCTCTAACATTTCACGTTAACAAAATAATCGATTAATAAATATCACCGTAGGTAAGGATAATGGAATACTCTTCACAAATAATAAAATGTTTGTTTATAAATATATGAGGATTGAGGACACAGTAATACCGGATATAACTAAATATATACATATATGCTAAATACCGGTCACAATAATAACCTATCCAAGCATTTTAGTTTACTACTATATTAGTCCGTGTTATGTGTATGTACAAATTATGATACATTGGTACATACATATTTAAATAATTCATATTAACTTTTTAAATTGTTGATCAATTTCTCCACATGCATACGGAAATTACTTAATACGTATTTTATAAAATAAAAATGGCGCTAAATGGTCAAACAAATTATAAAAATCTGTTTAGAAAATGTGCACTTCACCATACATCATTGTCAATAGACAACCATTTATGTTGGTTTATGAGACGTTCGGAGAACTAGTGGGAGTTGACAAGTGGCAGAACCGAGTTATAATTAAGGATGCAGTCTTTAGTTTAAACAATATTTTATTCACATAAGTACATATATATAGAATACATTGAACAATGAAGCAATAAAGTCATACATCTAACACATTATGTGGAAGGGATACAGAAAATAGTTTTTAAAGCTTGTGTGAATCTGCTTCCGGGACAGTTATTTTACGTTCCATTATAGTCGTTATCATATTGTTCCGTATTAATTTTAGTTTGGCAAAATATGCATAAAATAAGAAAACATAACATAATAGTTTATTTAGAATAGTTTAAGTAATAAAAATATTTATGGAAGAGAATGAGAGAGAGACTTCACAGATTTTTTCCCTTGATCGGTCCATTCTAATACAGGGGATTGGTGTTTTGCATAGGACATTAAGAAATATCTTCAGTCTTCCTCCAGAGCTAAACCGACCTTGAAAAATAAGTCCGCCTTAACGTGTTTGACTATGATACAGCGTTGGGGACAGTTAAGAGTAAGAGCCTTGCACATCTTGGTACATTGTGAATATTGCGTAGCGCAATGAACCCTGGGAGAAAATATGTGCTACAAGTGTTGACATGTTCGCTGATGATTCTAATATGCATGTTAGTGATTGTCACTTGTGGCAAACTGAAACAAAATTACAAAATGATATTGTAAAAATTGAAAGTTTGTGTGTAAATAATAATGTGGCTCTAAATCCTAACAAAACCACATGCATGTTTATAGGTATATATAACAAAATTTAACATTCTGGAAAATTATGTATTATAGTCAACTATTCACAAACTATTTGGGGTACTGGTACACTTTCCTATACTAACAAGATACTTATTTACAGAAGAAAGCTGCTTGACTCATATTGGATGCACCAAATGAATCGCCTTCTTTTAAACCTTTTTAAGAACATCATATTTGCATTTTTTAGTTTAAAGCAATCAATAATTTAGTACCTTCATATATATGTAACATAATTAAGATACCCATTGACACTCGCTATAATCTATGGTCATTATGCATCCTAAGGCTAAAACTGAACGTCTTAAACGTGCATTTTCTTATTCTGCTATGAAAGTCTGGAACAATATAACTTTAACTAAAACATTTTTCGCATGAAAATAAAATAATCCACATTGCCATTGTTAACATTGTATTGATTTTAGCAGGTAATCTGCTCCAAATATTGTTTTAAATGTAAACAATTGTAACAATGATATTATTGATTTTAAATGTGTTGAAAATTGAAAATAAGATTTCTATTGTATATAAAACTTGATGAGTTTACTCTCTCTAAATAAAGACATTATAATTATGATTATTATATTATTACATACATGTATATTTAAAAATATCACTCACCAGCATAGAACGTCACATTTTCTTGATTTACGTCGAGTGTAAATTAACCCACATACATATGAAAGACACTGACAATGGCGTCATTTTGCACCGTTTTTGTTTAACATTGAAATCAATATGTACGTATCAGTGTTTTGTTTTGATATTGAGTAAAATGATTTCGATTGAGTCGCTTCCTATAAATATTAATATATTCAATAGATAACTTTGACGCTATCGGGAAAACAGATTATTTCCACGAGTATACGACAGTATCTATGGAGGAAGCCATTGGTTGCCAAAAATACAGACATTAATTCTCAAGTTTACATGGGACATAACTATAACTGCTTTATGTCTGATGTAAGTCTCGATCATGCATTTTTAATTTAAAAAAGTGCAAAACAGAAATATAAATCTGTAATTCTGAAGTTTGCGTATCGCTAAATAGCAAAATAATATAAGCGCCTCTTCAGAGACTAGAAAATAGAACGTTGCGAGCAGTTGCGAATGTCACACCTTGTTACACCTTCCATGTAGCCTGGACCGTGCCAGCAGTGATTTTTATTTCATCCCAGAACTTAAGAAAATGCTCCTATGGACCAATTACCACTCAAAATCTACTTCGATTTCGTCTGTCGTACAGTAACTTAGGCATAGGCCATCTAATGGAGGGAACATGCAAACCCTCATAAAGATAATAAAAGCATATAGATGTATATACTTTCCGAGGAGCACTTGCCCAAATACTTTTCGACCGTTCCTCGTACAATAGTTATAATCGATTCTACGACGTTTACTAATTTACTTATCAAAGCTTAAATTATTTGGATTAATATCTGGTAAAAGGTTCCGTTTAAAACAAACAATGGGGCCACATATGTTGCTTCTCTTGCTGATACACACCTAATTATGAACAAAGCACTTAACACTGCTTATGTAATCATTCTAGCTACACACTCAGCCGATATAGAAACGCAAAGGTCGTACGATGATGATTTTAACAGTGTTAACACAATTCAGATTCATTCATGTTTAAACATGCCAATATAATGTATTTTCTTAACTTGGGTTACGCGCCTAGGTTAGACTAAATTGTCTCACTTGTAACGTATTAAAGGAATCACGTGATTTCATTGTGATTGCAATGCCCGTTATACAGGTTAACGTAACAAAACTTGTTTTATCTTAGAAACAAGGATAAGAAGGTCGTCAAACAATATCTAAGTGCTGTCTATTTAAAGAATGGGGATTTTGTTCCAGGTTTACTACTTGATTCACATATAGATTTTGGCATGTTTGTGTGGATTTGACATACTAAACACCATTCGACATAATCATTAACTTCAGTTAAGTAATAGATACATATATGTGTGCCTAAATGGCTGGCATAATGGTATGAAGATATATAAGATGCATATGTAATGTATGTATTTTAGAACAGTTTCATCAAACAGAATTTGATTAAAATGTATATATATCATATACTTGTTTATGCTATATATTCAAAGATGCTTTTATAACTAGATAATTCATTAATTAACAGTTTCTTTTTATCAGTACACTTCCGCTGGCATATTTCTAAATTAGATGCCAAAAGATAATGATAAATGAAATGTTTTAATCTTGAAAATATGTATGTTACAATTTAAAGCAAAGTCTGCTTTTATATAGTGACAATCAATGCCAAATAGTTTAGCGTTGCAAAACAACATAGATTTATATAATTTGCAAGAACTTCTGATAGGCAAACAGTATAATTGTGATAAAATCTTCAGTACTTTTGATATTGTCATTTGATCGCATAGTGATCACATATGAAGCTTGGCTCTATTTATTTGATCTGAAAAACGAAGAAAACAAAATCCCCCCTGATGGACGCCAACATCTAAGAAAGAGAAAGTATGCAAGATATCCGGCAAGCAAATGTACATCTTCCTCGCCGATCGCCATCCTCCAGCATGCAGCGCCGATAGGACAGCTTGTTAATGCTGTGTATTATGGAAAAGTCAGTTTCATTTGAAATACAAAATAAATCAATTAGCTGTTTTAATTTAACTTTATAAGTAATTTATTTGCGATAAAACATTTTTCTTTTTTAAATTCTGTTGTTGTTCTTTTTGTTTTTTTAATGCTTGCATTTTTCCCCCAAGTTAAATTTGTTCTTAAGTAGGCTTTTTAATGATTTAGAATGTGTCTATGTTTTATACGCTGTATGTATATTTTGTTTTGTTAAGCACTTATGAGCCTATTTTATATATGAAAAGAATGGTATATAAATACGGTATAATGATAATAATAAAATGTTCAGTGTATGCTACGTAATTGTCATGTTAATAGAAACATTATTAACTCATTTGGCTTCAGGTTCTGCATAGAGACGTAACGCGTGAGTTGCAGAGGAGAAGGACCGGTATATTAACCTCGATTATGTATTATAACACCAGAACAACGGGCCTGCCCACACAGCGGAGATGACTATGCTGGAGATCGGCCTGCTTGGCTTTGGGTAAGTGGAACACCCTGCCTACTCTCCAGATTTGGCCCTATGGACATACGCGTGTTACACCAGAACAACACGCCTGCCAACACAGCGGAGATGACTATGCTAGTGATCGGCCAGCTTGGCTATGGGTTAGTGGAACATCCTGACTACTTTCCAGATTTGGCCCCTATGGACCTACGCGTGTTAAACCAGAACAACACGCCTGCCCACACAGCGGAGATGACAATACTGGAGATCGGCCTGTTTGGCTTTGGGTTAGTGGAACACCCTGCCTACTCTCTGGATTTGGCCCCTATGGACCTACGCGTGTTACACAAGAACAACACGCCTGCCCACACAGCGGAGATGACTATGCTAGTGATCGGTCTGCTTGGCTTTGTGTTAGTGGAACATCCTGCCTTCTCTCCAGGTTTGGCCCCTATGGACCAACGCGTGTTACACCAGAACAACACGCCTGCCCACACAGCGGAGATGACTATGCTGGTGATCGGCCTGCTTGGCTTTGGGTTAGTGGAACATCCTGCCTACTCTCCAGATTTGGCCCCTATGGACCTACGCGTGTTACACCAGAACAACACGCCTGCCCACACAGCGGAGATGACTATGCTAGCGATCGGCCTGCTTGGCTTTGGGTTTGTGGAACATCCTGCCTACTCTCCAGATTTGACCCCTATGGACCTACGCGTGTTACACCAGAACTACACGCCTGCCCACACAGCGGAGATGACTATGGTGATGTTCGGCCTGCTTGGCTTTGGGTTAGTGGAACATCTTGCTTACTCTCCAGATTTGGCCCCTATGGACCTACGCTTTTACACCAGAACAACACGCCTGCCCACACAGCGGAGATGACTATGCTGGTGTAAGGCCTGCTTGGCTTTGGGTTAGTGGAACATCCTGCCAACTCTCCAGATTTGGCCCCTATGGACCTACGCGTTTTACACCAGAACAACACGCCTGCCCACACAGCGGAGATGACTATGGTGATGTACGGCCTGCTTGGCTTTGGGTTGGTGGAACATCCTGCTTACTCTCCAGATTTGGCCCCTGTGGACCTACGCTTTTACACCAGAACAACACGCCTGCCCACACAGCGGAGATGACTATGCTGGTGTTAGACCTGCTTGGCTTTGGGTTAGTGGAACATCCTGCCTACTTTCCAGATTTGGCCCCTATGGACCTACGCGTGTTACACCAGAACAACGCGTCTGCCCACACAGCGGAGATGACTATGCTGGTGATCGGCCTGCTTGGCGTTTGGTTAGTGGAACATCCTGCCTTCTCTCCAGATTTGGCCCCTATGGACCTACGCGTGTTACACCAGAACAACACGCCTGCCCACACAGCGGAGATGACTATGCTGGTGATCGGCCAGCTCGGCTTTGGGTTAGTGGAACATCCTGCCTACTCCCCAGATTTGACCCCTATGGACCTACGCGTGTTACACCAGAACAACACGCCTGCCCACACAGCGGAGATGACTATGCTGGTAATCTGCCTGCTTGGCTTTGTGTAAGTGGAGCACCTTGCCTACACTCCAGATTTGGCCCCTATGGACCTACGCGTGTTACACCAGAACAACACGCCTGTCCACACAGCGGAGATGACTATGCTAGTGATCGGTCTGCTTGGCTTTGAGTTAGTGGAACATCCTGCCTACTCTCCAGATTTGACCCCTATGGACCTACGCGTGTTACACCAGAACAACACGCCTGCCCACACAGCGGAGATGACTATGCTAGTGATCGGTCTGCTTGGCTTTGTGTTAGTGGAACACCCTGCCTACTCTCCAGATATGGCCCCTATGGACCTACGCGTGTTATACCAGAACAACACGCCTGCCCACACAGCGGAGATGACTATGCTAGTGATCGGCCTGCTTGGCTTTGTGTTAATGCAACATCCTGTCAACTCTCCAGATTTGGCCCCTATGGACCTACGCGTGTTACACCAGAACAACACGCCTGCCCACACAGCGGAGATGACTATGCTGGTGATCGGTCTGCTTGGCTTTGAGTTAGTGGAACATCCTGCCTACTCTCCAGATTTGACCCCTATGGACCTACGCGTGTTACACCAGAACAACACGCCTGCCCGCACAGCGGAGATGACTATGCTGGTGATCGGCCTGCTTGGCTTTGGGTTAGTGGAACATCCTGCCTTCTTCCCAGATTTGACCCCTATGGACCTACGCGTGTTACACCAGAACAACACGCCTGCCCGCACAGCGGAGATGACTATGCTGGTGATCGGCCTGCTTGGCTTTGGGTTAGTGGAACATCCTGCCTTCTTCCCAGATTTGGCCCCTATGGACCTACGCGTGTTACACCAGAACAACACGCCTGTCCACACAGCGGAGATGACAATACTGGAGATCGGCCTGTTTGGCTTTGGGTTAGTGGAACACCCTGCCTACTCTCTGAATTTGGCCCCTATGGACCTACGCGTGTTACACCAGAACAACACGCCTGCCCACACAGCGGAGATGACTATGCTAGTGATCGGTCTGCTTGGCTTTGTGTTAGTGGAACATCCTGCCTACTCTCCAGATTTGGCCCCTATGGACCTACGCGTGTTACACCAGAACAACACGCCTGCCCACACAGCGGAGATGACTATGCTGGTGATCGGCCTGCTTGGCTTTGGGTTAGTCGAACATCCTGGCTACTCTCTGAATTTGGCCCCTATGGACCTACACGTGTTACACCAAACAACACGCCTGCCCACCCAGCGGAGATGACTATGCTGGTGATCGGCCTGCTTGTCTTTGGGTTAGTGGAACATCCTGTCTACTTTCAGATTTGACCCCTATGGACCTACGCGTGTTACACCAGAACAACACGCCTGCCCACACAGCGGAAATGACTATGCTGGTAATCTGCCTGCTTGGCTTTCGGTTAGTGGAGCACCTTGCCTACTGTCCAGATTTGGCCCCTATGGACCTACGCGTTTTACACCAGAACAACACGCCTACCCACACAGCGGAGATGACTATGGTGGTGTTCGGCCTGTTTGGCTTTGGGTTAGTGGAACATCCTGCCTACTTTCCAGATTTGGCCCCTATGGACCTACTCGTTTTACACCAGAACAACACGCCTGCCCGCACAGCGGAGATGACTATGCTGGTGATCGGCCTGCTTGGCTTTGGGTTAGTGGAACATCCTGCCTACTCTCCAGATTTGGCCACTATGGACCTACGCGTGTTACTTCAGAACAACACGCCTGCCCACACAGCGGAGATGACTATGCTGGAGATCGGTCTGCTTGGCTTTCGGTTAGTGGAACATCCTGCCTACTCTCCAGATTTTGGCCCCTATGGACCTACGCGTGTTACACCAGAACAACACGCTTGCCCACACAGCGGAGATGACTATGCTGGTGATCGGCCAGCTTGGCTTTGTGTTAGTGGAACACCCTGCCTACTCTCCAGATATGGCCCCTATGGACCTACGCGTGTTACACCAGAACAACACGCTTGCCCACACAGCGGAGATGACTATGCTGGTGATCGGTCTGCTTGGCTTTGGGTTAGTGGAACACCCTGCCTACTCTCCAGATTTGGCCCCTATGGACCTACGCGTGTTACACCAGAACAACACGCCTGCCCACACAGCGGAGATGACTATGCTGGTGATCGGTCTGCTTGGCTTTGGGTTAGTGGAACATCTTGCTTACTCTCCAGATTTGGCCCCTATGGACCTACGCGTGTTACACCAGAACAACACGCCTGCCCACACAGCGGAAATGACTATGCTAGTGATCGGCGTGGTTGGCTTTGGGTTTGTGGGACATCCTGCCTACTTTCCAGATTGGGCCCCTATGGACCTATACGTGTTACACCAGAACAACACGCCTGCCCATACAGCGGAGATGACTATGCTGGTGTTCGGCCTGCTTGGCTTTGGGTTAGTGGAACATCCTGCCTACTTTCCAGATTTGGCCCCTATGGACCTACGCTTTTACACCAGAACAACACGCCTCCCACACAGCGGAGATGACTATGCTGGTGTTCGGCCTGCTTGGCTTTGTGTTAGTGGAACATCCTGCCTACTCTCCAGATTTCGCCCCTATTGACCTACGCGTGTTACTTCAGAACAACACGCCTGCCCACACAGCGGAGATGACTATGCTGGTGATCGGTCTGCTTGGCTTTGGGTTAGTGGAACACCCTGTCTACTCTCCAGATTTTGCCCCTATGGACCTACGCGTGTTACACCAGAACAACGCGTCTGCCCACACAGCGGAGATGACTATGCTGGTGATCGGCCTGCTTGGCGTTTGGTTAGTGGAACATCCTGCCTTCTCTCCAGATTTGGCCCCTATGGACCTACGCGTGTTACACCAGAACAACACGCCTGCCCACACAGCGGAGATGACTATGCTGGTGATCGGCCAGCTCGGCTTTGGGTTAGTGGAACATCCTGCCTACTCCCCAGATTTGACCCCTATGGACCTACGCGTGTTACACCAGAACAACACGCCTGCCCACACAGCGGAGATGACTATGCTGGTAATCTGCCTGCTTGGCTTTGTGTAAGTGGAGCACCTTGCCTACACTCCAGATTTGGCCCCTATGGACCTACGCGTGTTACACCAGAACAACACGCCTGTCCACACAGCGGAGATGACTATGCTAGTGATCTGTCTGCTTGGCTTTGAGTTAGTGGAACATCCTGCCTACTCTCCAGATTTGACCCCTATGGACCTACGCGTGTTACACCAGAACAACACGCCTGCCCACACAGCGGAGATGACTATGCTAGTGATCGGTCTGCTTGGCTTTGTGTTAGTGGAACACCCTGCCTACTCTCCAGATATGGCCCCTATGGACCTACGCGTGTTATACCAGAACAACACGCCTGCCCACACAGCGGAGATGACTATGCTAGTGATCGGCCTGCTTGGCTTTGTGTTAATGCAACATCCTGTCAACTCTCCAGATTTGGCCCCTATGGACCTACGCGTGTTACACCAGAACAACACGCCTGCCCACACAGCGGAGATGACTATGCTGGTGTTCGGCCTGCTTGGCTTTGTGTTAGTGGAACATCCTGCCTACTCTCCAGATTTCGCCCCTATTGACCTACGCGTGTTACTTCAGAACAACACGCCTGCCCACACAGCGGAGATGACTATGCTGGTGATCGGTCTGCTTGGCTTTGGGTTAGTGGAACACCCTGTCTACTCTCCAGATTTTGCCCCTATGGACCTACGCGTGTTACACCTGAACAACACGCCTGCCCACACAGCGGAGATGACTATGCTGGTGATCGGCCTGCTTGGCTTTGTGTTAGTGGAACATCCTGCCTACTCTCCAGATTTGGCCCCTATGGACCTACGCGTGTTACACCAGAACAACGGGCCTGCCCACACAGCGGAGATGACTATGCTGGAGATCGGTCTGCTTGGCTTTGGGTTAATTGAACATCCTGCCTACTCTCCAGATTTGGCCCTATGGACCTACTCGTGTTAACTGTCGTTAAGTTAGATTTGAAGGATTATAGGCTTGGTTATTTTTAGGAACTGCTACGTAGCTAACTACTCAAATGTTGGTGATTTTTCGAAACAAATTGTTGTTGTTTTATTTTCCCTTAAAATGCGCATCAACTGTATAAGTTTCCTACAAGGTAAATCAATATCTGCGTGATTGTGTGTGCGTGATATTTAATCACACAAATTCATCAAAGTAATCTACGATATTTATGTAGTTTTATATTTCAATTATTTAATACATTTCAAAGAATAATATATCATCAATTATGTCTAGAGTTGCAGGATAGTTTTTTAAACGTGTTTTGATGGATCCAAGTGAAAATAAGATTTTACTGAGCTTTCCAAGCATTTCATTTAGTATCTTTTAACATATCAACTAATAATTAATAAGTATTGGAGTAAAAATAAGTTATTCATGTTTGAAATGATGATTAGCACTGTAATAAGGTACAGCAACTTTGTGACACAATGACATTTTGCGATGTTTACATCAACTTGTGATATTGTATAGATCAGTGATCATTTATGCTGAATAAAACTATATATCTATCTAGTCTGGCGTATTGATAATGTAGAAAACGCTATAAGCCTTGACTTGATGGACGACAAACATCTTATCAGGTAAGATAAAACAGAATAAATACATGCACTTTAAATAGGTCACCCGTTCATGTTGAACACTTATGTGATAACAAAAAGTACGGTTGTTAAACTTTGATTCATTCTTGGGTATTTACTAACCAATACAAATGGTTATGTCATTTAACCCGTCATGTCTGAAAATGGTGGTAGTTCTACTCAGATTGATTTTGAGGTTTTCATCCAACAATCAAACCTGATATGTCATATATACTTTATCAGGTGCTGAAAAATGGCGTTAAATCCCATTAAAAAATGATACGTAAAGCTCTGTCATTTATAAGTTGAAAACATGAAGAGAAATACAGCGACCAAATTGCACTGGAAAGTCATTGTTGTCATCATTGTATTGTTGTTCTTTTTCCATCAGTTACCGTTAGTTGAAATGTCACTTGCGGAGATATGGACTGAAGCGACATCATAGTTGGAACACTAATCAGATTGAAGTTGCTATGCACGTAATACATAGTATATCACAATACATTTTGTCATGCAATTCACTTTCTTCTTTCACTACCAAAAATACCCTATTCAACATCATATTATTTACAATTAAAGTACTCTTGTCTTTAAATTAGTATTTATCGAAGTTAAATTTTGGTCACTGTAGAAAGTGACACGATGACGCGATGACACGATGGCACGATGGTGATGGTACGATGACACGATGGTGATGACACGATGGCACGATGACGATGACGCGATGGCACGATAGTGATGGTACGATGACACGATGGTGATGACACTACGTCTCACACCACTATTACATTTCCCATAGGGCTCCATTGTAACATTTATGTCCAAAACAGAGTGAAAAATTAAATTCTGCAGCATGTGTCTGGGCTCAAATTCTTCATTGGTTCAAGATATGCAATTATAAAGAAAAAAAAAGTATGCCTTGACCAGGTTGGTTTTTTTTAAATTCAATGCTTTTGTGAGACCTATCAATTTCTAGAGTAACGATATGTCAACTATTCGCCCTAGATGCGGTTCGAACCAACAATTCTGAAATGACACAGAATTGTCCAGAAAGCTGGTTTCAGCATCAAATTTTTTTAGTGGTGATTTCTAAAATACTGACCATTTAACTCATGCTAGCAAAAAACAAAACACTGCAGTACAAAGCCCTGAAAAAAGAAGAAAAAGAGAACTAAAGTTTTATTTCTACCTCCTTCATCTGTAGGTCCGGAGTACTCAAGGGAGATATAGTGGTGTGAGTCCACTATGGCACAATGACGATGACGCGATGTAATATCGCGTCATCGTCATCGTGCTGTCGTGGCATTGCTTCATCACGATCGTGTCATCGCGTCCTCGTCAACGTGCTATCGTGTCATCACCGTCGAGTCATCGTTCCATCATCATCGTGCTATCGTACTATCGTGTCATCACCATCATGGCAACTCGTGTGCTTGTTGACAAAGCGATAGCACGATAGCCCTAACGGAACACCGTAGATAAGCTGACGTAAAACACAAAATACAGGATATATTGGTATAATCTATTCTTTCTCTAACATTTCACGTTAACAAAATAATCGATTAATAAATATCACCGTAGGTAAGGATAATGGAATACTCTTCACAAATAATAAAATGTTTGTTTATAAATATATGAGGATTGAGGACACAGTAATACCGGATATAACTAAATATATACATATATGCTAAATACCGGTCACAATAATAACCTATCCAAGCATTTTAGTTTACTACTATATTAGTCCGTGTTATGTGTATGTACAAATTATGATACATTGGTACATACATATTTAAATAATTCATATTAACTTTTTAAATTGTTGATCAATTTCTCCACATGCATACGGAAATTACTTAATACGTATTTTATAAAATAAAAATGGCGCTAAATGGTCAAACAAATTATAAAAATCTGTTTAGAAAATGTGCACTTCACCATACATCATTGTCAATAGACAACCATTTATGTTGGTTTATGAGACGTTCGGAGAACTAGTGGGAGTTGACAAGTGGCAGAACCGAGTTATAATTAAGGATGCAGTCTTTAGTTTAAACAATATTTTATTCACATAAGTACATATATATAGAATACATTGAACAATGAAGCAATAAAGTCATACATCTAACACATTATGTGGAAGGGATACAGAAAATAGTTTTTAAAGCTTGTGTGAATCTGCTTCCGGGACAGTTATTTTACGTTCCATTATAGTCGTTATCATATTGTTCCGTATTAATTTTAGTTTGGCAAAATATGCATAAAATAAGAAAACATAACATAATAGTTTATTTAGAATAGTTTAAGTAATAAAAATATTTATGGAAGAGAATGAGAGAGAGACTTCACAGATTTTTTCCCTTGATCGGTCCATTCTAATACAGGGGATTGGTGTTTTGCATAGGACATTAAGAAATATCTTCAGTCTTCCTCCAGAGCTAAACCGACCTTGAAAAATAAGTCCGCCTTAACGTGTTTGACTATGATACAGCGTTGGGGACAGTTAAGAGTAAGAGCCTTGCACATCTTGGTACATTGTGAATATTGCGTAGCGCAATGAACCCTGGGAGATAATATGTGCTACAAGTGTTGACATGTTCGCTGATGATTCTAATATGCATGTTAGTGATTGTCACTTGTGGCAAACTGAAACAAAATTACAAAATGATATTGTAAAAATTGAAAGTTTGTGTGTAAATAATAATGTGGCTCTAAATCCTAACAAAACCACATGCATGTTTATAGGTATATATAACAAAATTTAACATTCTGGAAAATTATGTATTATAGTCAACTATTCACAAACTATTTGGGGTACTGGTACACTTTCCTATACTAACAAGATACTTATTTACAGAAGAAAGCTGCTTGACTCATATTGGATGCACCAAATGAATCGCCTTCTTTTAAACCTTTTTAAGAACATCATATTTGCATTTTTTAGTTTAAAGCAATCAATAATTTAGTACCTTCATATATATGTAACATAATTAAGATACCCATTGACACTCGCTATAATCTATGGTCATTATGCATCCTAAGGCTAAAACTGAACGTCTTAAACGTGCATTTTCTTATTCTGCTATGAAAGTCTGGAACAATATAACTTTAACTAAAACATTTTTCGCATGAAAATAAAATAATCCACATTGCCATTGTTAACATTGTATTGATTTTAGCAGGTAATCTGCTCCAAATATTGTTTTAAATGTAAACAATTGTAACAATGATATTATTGATTTTAAATGTGTTGAAAATTGAAAATAAGATTTCTATTGTATATAAAACTTGATGAGTTTACTCTCTCTAAATAAAGACATTATAATTATGATTATTATATTATTACATACATGTATATTTAAAAATATCACTCACCAGCATAGAACGTCACATTTTCTTGATTTACGTCGAGTGTAAATTAACCCACATACATATGAAAGACACTGACAATGGCGTCATTTTGCACCGTTTTTGTTTAACATTGAAATCAATATGTACGTATCAGTGTTTTGTTTTGATATTGAGTAAAATGATTTCGATTGAGTCGCTTCCTATAAATATTAATATATTCAATAGATAACTTTGACGCTATCGGGAAAACAGATTATTTCCACGAGTATACGACAGTATCTATGGAGGAGGCCATTGGTTGCCAAAAATACAGACATTAATTCTCAAGTTTACATGGGACATAACTATAACTGCTTTATGTCTGATGTAAGTCTCGATCATGCATTTTTAATTTAAAAAAGTGCAAAACAGAAATATAAATCTGTAATTCTGAAGTTTGCGTATCGCTAAATAGCAAAATAATATAAGCGCCTCTTCAGAGACTAGAAAATAGAACGTTGCGAGCAGTTGCGAATGTCGGCTATGCAGATTGTACAGAAAACAAATGTACAGCCAACAACTATCGAGTTAACATGCGTAGATTTACATGTCTAGATGATGTTGTATTGCCCATATGAGAATGTCAACGGGAACTTAGGAAAATAAATGGGCGGGGCCAAACAATTTCGAGAAAGGGAGTGCACTCTGTGTGCGCGCTTGAGTTTGATACTTTGATGGTAGGTAAAAGCATTGAACCTCATCGTATTATACTTGGCAAGTACGACTGAAACAACATAAATCATCTGGGTAGAACTGATTTATATCCACTTAGCCAAAAGGGAAACGAGAGAATCGACTACAGACATCGTATTCGGAGGGCCACTCTATAACGCTGATTTTTATAGCTGACGTTAGCGTCAGGCTGATCAAATTTTGCTAGGAAAACGCTGACCAGTCGGAAAATGAAAACCAAGTCAATGATATACTTACTGTAAACATTTCTTGTTATGTAAAATAAGATGTATTTGAATGACATACATGAAATTTAGTATCAGATGTTGTTTTAATAGCTTAGTTTTCAGTTCAAAATATGAAGAAAACGCTGACCAAATCACAATTCGAAAACCAATGTTTTTGTACACCATGTTTCGTATAAATCCACTACATTTGAATAATATTGATAGTCTACATGTTTTGCCAATGTATGTGTGTATAATGTAATTATCGATACAATGTTTAAAGAGATGGTATGACATGAAGATAGTATTTTGTAATTCCTTATAGAATGGCATGGTTTTTATTGTGTGTGTGTAAATAGTATATATTATAAAGATTTCTTCCCCGATTTTTTGTTTCAGCTAGACTTTCGTTTTAGGGGGCCTGGTTATCCTTAATATTGACCGATTTATATTACATTTTTTTGCATTTTTATTATTTCGATTTCTCAGAAAAATGTGTAGGCACGTGTCTACAGTCTCATAGGAAGCTACGTTCCTGACTATATCCACCAGTGTAGGGCACCCAATCCCACACTCTGCCATGCCCTCACACCCATGACTTGACATCCAGCACATGATTTTCTCTGTTTAAAACCCGAAGGTGCTTTAAAAAGTTGTTTTCGGTAATATAACCACTTGTTTTTGTTACCCCATTCTTCTTTCTATACTGTACAGGGCACATTCTGGAGCATTTGAATAACGGATTTACATATAAGTTTAGTGAGATATTCTACGTGCACTGGGTACGACTCCCCCTGTACACGGGACAGAATGCTTCAATCTCCGTAGTATTGCATTCTTTCACAGTACCTTGCCCGAATGTGGCATGACGGGACGAAACCCCGTTCAGGAACGGCGACCTCTGGGTCTTGGAGAAAAAAGCATGCTAACCACTAGACCACCGCTTCTTCAGATAATTTCAACAAAAAAAACGATGACTGTTTCAAATATGATTTAAATATATTCATACATTCTAAATTTTCATTTCAAAGAACGTTTTCTACGCTTTAGTATATGGTTTAATGAGACAACCGCCTACGTTGAACAAATTCAACACTGTGAACTTTTGTGAATGTTTGCAAATTGCGTGAAAACTGGTGACGTACATAGCAAATTACGTGGTATTGGGTAACCCGTCGAAATAGCAAATCAGACGAAAGAACAACATATGTTAAACTTAATGTTGTCCATATTGTTTCAATATTGATAGATATAAATGATTAAAAGGCCTATAGAATAGTTTAGTCTGTATTTATCCCACAAGACGGTTATTTCCTTGCCACTTATGTGTGTGTCGTGTGTGTAAACCGGTGACACCAGGATATATCCATTCATGAACTGTCAGTACAATACCATAATTTGAATCAGCCTTTATTATTCCACACATCACTTTAATAACAGTTTTGTATTGACATGTTTTAAACCCTACCCATGAAGTTCAAACAGATTGATATCGTTACGGCGAACAATAATTATTGAATAAAATATCACTGTTTATTCGTAATAACGTCGTTATGAATGAAATTGGGTACCAGTACTCAGAGAATTACGGAATACTATGCATGTTTCTTTCGGACATATTTGTCCACGCCCATTTATTTCCATACTTTTCGATTAACATTTCCATATAATATCGGCAGGTCTTTACATGTTAGCTTGATATTTAAAGATTACACGTGGAAACTTTGCACCGTACAAATGCCGACTCTGCAGTGTAGACTCTGTATATAATTGTGGCATTTCTCGCCGCGAAGTCTGTATCTTTAAAATGAATGGTTGAGAATGACATCAGACGTAATGCAGGAACATTTATGATAAATGTCACCATGTCAACTTAAGAATTACATATCTGTGGCATGGGTATAGTGACTGTTTTATGAACTTAAAAGACAGACAGACAGAAACCAAATTTTAACTGAGTATAATTCAAAATAATGATTAATTTAAATCATATTTTACTAACCAAAGAAATTAATTATAATCAGATGGAAGTATACAGTATACTTGGAGGGAAAACTAAAAATGTCTTAAGTGAGTTTATTAAAATGTTTCCATATCGATTGTATTTAATAAAAGCACACACTGATGCTATTTTCTTAGTGTTCAACAACCAATCAAACCACGGATACTGAAGCAAAGCAACCTCTACGGGTGAGCTTGATGTGTAACCCCACCATTGATTTTTGTTTTTTATTCTATAGTAAATGATAAAAACTTTAACGCTTGTCATTCATAGAGAGACCCAAATGAAAAAAGTGAAACTTACACTTTACTGTTTGTCAACGTCTGCACTACCAAAATATGATGAGAAAAGTAGGGTCCATGTACCATATCAGATATTTTTTTCTGCTCAGTGTGTACACTGTTGACAAAGTCAAAAGGGAATTCCGAAATCATGTATACATACCCCATTTCCAAGCGCCAATTTTCTTTTCTAAATTCACAATGCTTTCAAAATGTTCAAAATACATCAAAACTGTCATTCAAATTAAAAAAGCATTAAAATAAGTAAAATGCATTTTTAAAGAAGAAGAAACAATGATTATTTATAACCGCCATTATGCGACTACCCCACGGAAGCAGTTCTTGTCTCCAATGGTGGTACTTTGCCTTGAAGCAAGAATGATATATACGTATATTTCCGATCCCCACAGAAAGTTAATAAGTTGCTGTTATTTATTAACGGTGGTTTGTGTTATGATTTGATGAGCATTTTTTTTTCTGAACTTTCAGCTGATGACCCCTGTTATTAAATCGATGGTGGCTGTAATTAATATGACGACATCGGGTTGTATTGTCTCGGTGCTTGGTCCATATCTCGCAGGTGGTAAAAATAGTAATGCTAGTATTTATAAGAAATGTTTAACAAGCACATTCAAGAAATTAAATCATTGGTACAAGATGGTGGTGTGTTCGTAGCTGTGGTACAAGACGGTGGTGTGTTCGTAGCTGTGGACGGTGGTGTGTTCGTAGCTGTGGTACAAGGCGGTGGTGTGTTCGTAGCTGTGGTACAAGGCGGTGATGTGTTCGTAGCTGTGGTACAAGGCGGTGATGTGTTCGCAGCTGTGGTACAAGACGGTGGTGTGTTCGTAGCTGTGGTACAAGACGGTGGTGTGTTCGTAGATGTGGTACAAGACGGTGGTGTGTTCGTAGCTGTGGTACAAAACGGTGATGTGTTCGTAGCTGTGGTACAAGGCGGTGATGGGTTCGTAGCTGTGGTACAAGGCGGTGATGTGTTCGTAGCTGTGGTACAAAACGGTGGTGTGTTCGTAGCTGTGGTACAAGACGATGATGTGTTCGTAGCTGTGGTACAAGACGGTGGTGTGTTCGTAGCTGTGGTACAAGACGGTGGTGTGTTCGTAGCAGTGGTACAAGACGGTGGTGTGTTCGTAGCTGTGGTACAAGACGGTGATGTGTTCGTAGCTGTGGTACAAGACGGTGGTGTGTTCGTAGCTGTGGTACAAGACGGTGGTGTGTTCGTAGCTGTGGTACAAGGCGGTGATGTGTTCGTAGCTGTGGTACAAGACAGTGGTGTGTTCGTAGCTGTGGTACACGACGGTGGTGTGTTCGTAGCTGTGGTACAAGGCGGTGGTGTGTTCGTAGCTGCGGTACAAGACGGTGGTGTGTTCGTAGCTGCGGTACAAGACGGTGGTGTATTCGTAGCTGCGGTACAAGACGGTGGTTTGTTCGTAGCTGCGGTACAAGGCGGTGATGTGTTCGTAGCAGTGGTACAAGACGGTGGTGTGTTCGTAGCTGCGGTACAAGGCGGTTGTGTGTTCGTAGCTGCGGTACAAGGCGGTGGTGTGTTAGTAGCTGCGGTACACGACGGTGGTGTGTTCGTAGCTGCGGTACAAGACGGTGATGTGTTCGTAGCTGCGGTACAAGACGGTGGTGTGTTCGTAGCTGCGGTACAAGACGGTGGTGTGTTCGTAGCTGCGGTACAAGGCGGTGGTGTGTTCGTAGCTGCGGTACAAGACGGTGGTGTGTTCGTAGCTGCGGTATAAGACGGTGGTGTGTTCGTAGCTGCGGTACAAGACGGTGGTTTGTTCGTAGCAGCGGTACAAGGCGGTGATGTGTTCGTAGCAGCGGTACAAGACGGTGGTGTGTTCGTAGCTGCGGTACAAGGCGGTTGTGTGTTCGTAGCTGCGGTACAAGGCGGTGGTGTGTTAGTAGCTGCGGTACACGACGGTGGTGTGTTCGTAGCTGCGGTACAAGACGGTGGTGTGTTCGTAGCTGCGGTACAAGACGGTGGTGTGTTCGTAGCTGCGGTACAAGACGGTGGTGTGTTCGTAGCTGCGGTACAAGATGGTGGTGTGTTCGTAGCTGCGGTACACGGCGATGGTGTGTTCGTAGCTGCGGTACACGGCGGTGGTGTGTTCGTAGCTGCGGTACACGACGGTGGTGTGTTCGCAGCTGCGGTACAAGGCGGTGGTGTGTTCGTAGCTGCGGTACAAGACGGTGGTGTGTTCGTAGCTGCGGTACATGACGGTGGTGTGTTCGTAGCTGCGGTACAAGGCGGTGGTGTGTTCGTAGCTGCGGTACAAGGCGGTGGTGTGTTCGTAGCTGCGGTACAAGGCGGTGGTGTGTTCGTAGCTGCGGTACACGACGGTGGTGTGTTCGTAGCTGCGGTACAAGACGGTGGTGTGTTCGTAGCTGCGGTACACGGCCATGGTGTGTTCGTAGCTGCGGTACACGACGATGGTGTGTTCGTAGCTGCGGTACAAGGCGGTGGTGTGTTCGTAGCTGCGGTACACGGCGGTGGTGTGTTCGTAGCTGCGGTACACGGCGGTGGTGTGTTCGTAGCTGCGGTACAAGGCGGTGGTGTGTTCGTAGCTGCGGTACAAGGCGGTGGTGTGTTCGTAGCTGCGGTACAAGGCGGTGGTGTGTTCGTAGCTGCGGTATAAGGCGGTGGTGTGTTCGTAGCTGCGGTACAAGACGGTGGTGTGTTCGTAGCTGCGGTACAAGGCGGTGGTGTGTTCGTAGCTGCGGTACAAGGCGGTGGTGTGTTCGTAGCAGTGGTACAAGGCGGTGGTGTGTTCGTAGCTGCGGTACAAGACGGTGGTGTGTTCGTCGCTGCGGTACACGACTGTGGTGTGTTCGTCGCTGCGGTACACGACTGTGGTGTGTTCGTAGCTGCGGTACACGACAGTGGTGTGTTCGTAGCTGCGGTACAAGGCGGTGGTGTGTTCGTAGCTGCGGTACAAGATGGTGGTGTGTTCGTAGCTGCGGTACAAGGCGGTGGTGTGTTCCTAGCTGCGGTACAAGGCGGTGGTGTGTTCGTAGCTGCGGTACACGACGGTGGTGTGTTCGTAGCTGCGGTACAAGACGGTGGTGTGTTCGTAGCTGCGGTACAAGGCGGTGGTGTGTTCGTAGCAGCGGTACAAGGCGGTGGTGTGTTCGTAGCTGCGGTACAAGGCGGTGGTGTGTTCGTAGCTGCGGTACACGACGGTGGTGTGTTCGTAGCTGCGGTACAAGGCGGTGGTGTGTTCGTAGCTGCGGTACAAGGCGGTGGTGTGTTCGTAGCTGCGGTAAACGACGGTGGTGTGTTCGTAGCTGCGGTAAACGACGGTGGTGTGTTCGTAGCTGCGGTACACGACGGTGGTGTGTTCGTAGCTGCGGTACAAGACGGTGGTGTGTTCGTAGCTGCGGTACAAGACGGTGGTGTGTTCGTAGCTGCGGTATAAGGCCGTGGTGTGTTCGTAGCTGCGGTACACGACGATGGTGTGTTCGTAGCTGCGGTACAAGGCGGTGGTGTGTTCGTAGCTGCGGTACACGACGGTGGTGTGTTCGTAGCTGCGGTACAAGACGGTGGTGTGTTCGTAGCTGCGGTTCAAGACGGTGGTGTGTTCGTAGCTGCGGTACAAGACGGTGGTGTGTTCGTAGCTGCGGTACAAGGCGGTGGTGTGTTCGTAGCTGCGGTACAAGGCGGTGGTGTGTTCGTAGCAGTGGTACAAGGCGGTGGTGTGTTCGTAGCTGTGGTACAAGACGGTGGTGTGTTCGTAGCTGTGGAACAAGACGGTGGTGTGTTCGTAGCTGTGGTACACGACGGTGTTGTGTTCGTAGCTGTGGTACAAGGCGGTGGGTGTGTTCGTAGCTGCGGTACACGACGGTGGTGTGTTCGTAGCTGCGGTACAAGACGGTGGTGTGTTCGTAGCTGCGGTACACGACGGTGGTGTGTTCGTAGCTGCGGTACACGACGGTGGTGTGTTCGTAGCTGTGGAACAAGACGGTGGTGTGTTCGTAGCTGTGGTACACGACGGTGGTGTGTTCGTAGCTGTGGTACAAGGCGGTGGGTGTGTTCGTAGCTGTGGTACACGACGGTGGTGTGTTCGTAGCTGCGGTACAAGACGGTGGTGTGTTCGTAGCTGCGGTACACGCCGGTGGTGTGTTCGTAGCTGCGGTACACGACGGTGGTGTGTTCGTAGCTGCGGTACACGACGGTGGTGTGTTCGTAGCTGCGGTACACGACGGTGGTGTGTTCGTAGCTGTGGTACAAGACGGTGGTGTGTTCGTAGCTGCGGTACACGACGGTGGTGTGTTCGTAGCTGCGGTACACGACGGTGGTGTGTTCGTAGCTGCGGTACACGACGGTGGTGTGTTCGTTGCTGCGGTACAAGACGGTGGTGTGTTCGTAGCTGCGGTACAAGACGGTGGTGTGTTCGTAGCTGCGGTACACGACGGTGGTGTGTTCGTAGCTGCGGTACACGACGGTGGTGTGTTCGTAGCTGCGGTACACGACGGTGGTGTGTTCGTAGCTGCGGTACACGACTGTGGTGTGTTCGTAGCTGCGGTACACGACGGTGATGTGTTCGTAGCTGATTTTGAGTGTCACTTGAGCTTCTAAAGCACATGGACATTTGGGCGGAAATGCCTTCATTACGTTCAAAGAATCAGAAACAGTTGACCTCGGATAAGGCAGATAACACTAGATTAGTCACAAAGGTCAGGGTCGTCATATCTGTAAACTCAAGGCTGAAGCAGTGACGTCTCTTTGAAAAAGTATTACCAAATACAAACTTTGTTGACCTGATGATGGTGATGATAATTGTGATGATGATGACGATGATGATGGTGATGATGATTATGATATGACGATGCTGATGATAGTGATGATGATGATGATTATGATGATGGTGATGATGATTATGATATGACGATGCTGATGATAGTGATGATGATGATGATGATGATGATGATGATTATGATGACGATGATGATGGTGATGATGATTATGATATGACGATGCAAATAATAGTGATGATGATGATGATGATTATGATGACGATGATGATGGTGATGATGATTGTGATAATGATGATGATGATGATTATGTTATGACGATGCTGATGATAGTGATGATGATGATGATGATGATGATTATGATGATGGTGATGACTATAGTATTAAATTAGTTAAAACATCGTTTTTATTATTTTTCCATTTTATCTGACATATTCTGGATCAGTTTTACAGTTTAGATAAATAAACTGTTCAAGTTGTGTTTTAATGCATTCATTTTACCTCATTTAGATAACGGTTATGATATTTTTGTAATTTTGGGAAATTGTAATGTTTCTCTTGTAGATGAATTGTTAGGTTTCAAAAGAGTGCTGCTGGACTTATTCTCGATAAAAAATACGATACTCCTAGTATATAATTATTCTCTAAGCTTAAATGTCTGACGTTTCCTGAAAGAGTTAAATTTCAAAAAGCAGTATTCATGTTTAAATCATTAAATGACCAGACTCCTGCATATCTCAAAGATTTATTTACTCTAACAGCTAATGTTCATACACGCACCACACTACGGTCATCCTCTGATATACAGTTGTATTCTACTAAGCCTAATTCTTAAATGTTTCGATATTCGTTTGCTTATTCAGGCTGTTGTTTGTGGAACTCTATTCCGTCTTATATAAAAATGGAAATTCTGTTAATCAGTTCAAAGCTTTATATTTACAATGAAAACATTCTTATCAACTCTAATAAACTGGGTAGCTCTCATCAAAATTGATATATGTATATACTTATTCACTTCTTTTGTTTATATGTTAAATAATGTTGTATTTTGCAAATATGTTGAGGGCCTCATGGAAGATTAAATTCAATCAAACGAATTCTCACGTTAATAAAAATCTTCATTATTATTATAATCATTATTATTATTATGATAAAATCTTCCAGAAATATTTTAACGTTTGATAAATATTAACTTCAATATATATTTGATACACGTATTATGAAAGACAGAAAACACAGACTTAATGGCAAATAGCACTCTATCAGCGATAAAATGATTGCTTGCATGCAAATACATCTGACAGAAAAAAAATACTTTGTTACAATTAATCTATTATTATTACTATAATTATTATTGGTGAATTAACAAGTTGAGAAATAAAACAGAAATAAATTCTCTCTCTCTCTCTCTCTCTCTCTCTCTCTCTCTCCTCTCTCTCTCTCTCTCTCTCTCTCTCTCCTCTCTCTCTCTCTCTCTCTCTCTCTCTCTCAATAAAGAAATAAATATACTGAAACATCTTTATCACACCACATGCCCATCAATATAAGTAAAATAACAGTTATCATACACATTTCATCGTAAAATTTATCAAATCCTATTTAGAGATCGTCCGCGTAAACCCTCCTAGTTATCAAATGTCATATAGTCATGTTACCATCGGCGGATTCACGACTCGTGTTAGGGGGTGGAGGGTTATGTTCTCGGTAAGTGTTAACTACCTTGGGAGGTAGGAGCGTAAAGTGTGTTTGGCACTTTTATGGGCGTATATAGGCGACACACCGGTTCTAACGCCTGATTGTCTACCACTTTAACGTTATCGAACAACTTTTAGGGGATATATTCGCTGATCCCACCCCTGGAGCGGCTATTGTTATTTGGCCCCAACTCATTATCCATTTCCTTATAACATGTATCTTGACAGCAGTAGTGCGATCTAGTGGATCGTTGTAAACTTAAATGTTATTTTTTATAAGATGAGTTCATCGCCCCTGAATCCGCTAGTGGTTATTTGACCCCCATTATATATTTATGCTGTTTGGTTTAAACTTAATTATTTTACTTCGATTGTGAAACAAGTTATTAAAACTGATACAAATCCATTCACCACTAAACATATACGGAACATTGTCTTGGTTGAGGACAGCACACATGGCCGTGGGGGGAGGGGGGGTAATAAAGGGTATATCCAGTTTTACTGTTGGACGAAGACCGCATAACGGATCGGACTAGACCCATATATCCCGCAAGTATCTAGTAAACGTTCTCACATAAAAGTGCTCGAACCTACGACTTCAGTGGCGAGAGGTAAGTGATCATAAAACAGCAGTGCCATGGATGACAAACACCCCTACCCGGTGTCCACTTCCTGGCTACAGACATCATGCCGGCAACATTACTACCCCAATGTCGGCACGATGTCAAACATAATCTACAAGTACAGGCCGTCCATATCTGACAATGCAAATACCCACAGTGATAAACAATTAAATGGGTCGATATATCCCGCCATACCGTACTTTATACTTATCATAATACAGGTGGGTACAGAATTTATGAGGGGTAAAAAACAAGCGATATTTTATCTTGCTGGGTCATTATGACATCACTTTTCAAAGAAAATTATGAAAATGAATTTATTTTAAAACAAATGATGATTACCAAGTAAGTGATTTGATAAATTCATGCACATCAAATATGATAAAAAAAAAATTAAAAAACTGGGAGTGTACTCGTGATCATATTCCGTGTATCACTAAATTACTAACAATAATTTAAAACTATATCTAGTCCGTGATAATATTTTGAACTGTTTAGAATACTATCAAAATCACTAATAGTTCATCATTGAAAATCAATTAATGAAAGTTCTGTCAAATAAACCAATGGTGATTCATTTCAAAGTATTGTACAATTCTACATTTGTCTGTATGTCGACGTAAGTTTATATACACATTGACGTTAATGACGTCGGTAAACTCAGGTACGGACCCAGGAAGTAGTTAAATATCGATAAAACAACCACTTGTACCTATACTAATTATTTTAATCAATGTAGCCTTAATTTAACATATCTAGGAAAATCACGTTTTGGGTTTCTTTTCACAATATCCCGCTGTGTGCTGTTATCATAATACTTCTATTAACATGTTTTTATTTACATCCATTTATCCATTAACACTTGTCGTTTGTCTATATGATGACGTAAGTTTCTATACAAAAGGACGTTGATGACGTCGGTATGCTCAAGCGCGGATCCAGGAAGTAGTTAAATACCGATGTAACAACTCCCAGTAGTCCAAATGTTTATTTTATTCAATGTAGCCTTAATTCAATATATCCAGGTAAATCACACTAAGGTATGAAATAATAATTTTTTATTGATTTTATCTGTTTACGACACCCGCGTCACACAACACAAACATATGAGTATCGTGTTAATTGTTGTATAGGTGACTACCTCTCTATATCGACATTAGTCCATCAAAGTTCATTGTGATCGTGTCTACTTGTAATACCTTATTTTATATTTAGGTTTCTCAACTGTATTTTTGCATTAATTTCTTATTGTCAAGTATTTGTGTTCATTGTGACCGAGATTATTTTTATTTTCATGTTGGAACCAGATCCAGCACCGTGATGTTGTTGCTGCAGTTGGTAACAATCATCCTGGAGTGTGATCTATCATAACACACTGACATAGGACTAATAATACCATGTGACGTATTGGCTATCACACCAAGTTTATTCCCGCTCGGTCCAATCTGTATAACATTATCTGAACCACTACCACATACCAGCACACTCCCACTCCCATCTGTACATACTCCCCACGCTCCCGATAACTCTGGATCAGTGAACCGTGACAGAACTCTCCCCTGTCTGTCCAGCGTGACGACACCTTTGTCGTGATCTGCGACATAAATAGTGTTGCCGTCATCACTTATAGCGATATGTCTGCTGGCCGAGAATATATCTCCACCTGATTGATCCTTACTGATCGTTCTTAAAAGTGTCCCGGATGTATCATATACATAAACATGCTTGTCTATATCTGATACAAACATCTCACCGCGACTGAACGCCAGGCCCTTACAAAGATGATCCATCTGTATCGTCCTGGTCAGTGTCATCTTACTCCCCATGGAGACGACCTGTATGGTGTTGTACAGGGTCACGGCGACTTCCTGTGGACCTATCTCACATACTGCTACAGGCCAGGCAGGCAGATCACACTGATCTATCACTTTGTACGTTGTACCGTGAAGCTGCTTCAGCGTCTTGTTATAACGATCTGTCAGTAAAATATTACCTGACGTCATGATACAGGAACCCTCTATATGACAGCCACGGTTGTCACCGCTGGTCTCTACATTATAACTGTTTGTATTTGTAACTTTGTACGGGGTAGACGGTTTTGTCACTTGATGCAGGTTACTATTTGGCTGTTCAATAAGTTTTCCAAGTGTGTTCAGCTTGTTCAGAAATACTTTTATTGAGCGATTTTCTTCAAAGTCGATTTTTACAATTTGCGACGATTTTTCTTCTTCTTTGCGTAGTTTTTCTGTCTCGGTCAGTTTCTGCTGACCTTTCTTCAGGCACACGAATTGTTGTGATTGATTATTCTCCGCTGATTCCAGTTTCTGCTGACATGACTCAACGTCTTTAAGCGCGGTGCTCATGGCGTCTAAGGTTTTATTTATTTTGTCGGTAAGAGCTTTAATATTTGATTCAAATTCGTTAATTGTTGCTTTCTCTAATTGATCTAGGGTTGTATTAATCTTCCGTCTGAATTCTTTGATTTTGACCAAAGCGACGGCTCTGTTTTTGTTGACCTGGTCGATGCCGTTTTGTCGAGATTTAACAAAATCTTTCAAACAAAGCTTAGCTTTTGTGAGATCTGTCTTGAGCCGGGTAATATCACCTTCGTTATAAATGTTGTCTATTTCTTCGGGAATGTAGACCACATCTATACACGACCTGAAACGGTTAAATATATTGTTTTGAAAAAAAAAATTAAATACTAAACTAATATATGCAGTCAAACCTGACTTAAGCAGCCAGTCAAGGGAAGGCGCAAAAACAGCCTTTTAAGACAGGTTGTTGCTAAATACATGTTGATTTACTCTGAAAGCATATAAATTGAAATAGTAAATGTGGCTGCTTAATACAGGTGACGACTAAAACATGTTTGACTGTACATCATAACCGTGGATGTTTTCTGTATTGACAGATCCCCGTAACAACATATACAAAAACATGCCAATATATATACAGAACCTAAAATATGTACTGTATTTGCTGTAACTTTGGATTGATGCCCTATATTATATTAATGATTAAACAGACGGTCACAGATTAGATAGACTGACGATATCAGAAAAAATAACTCTAATTGTAATATATACAATGTTGCTCATCAATTTTACACGATATGTTTGGTTGTTTACATTTCATATGTCAAATGTTGGACAAATCCCCCCCCCCCCCCCCCCCTCCACACACACACCCAACCCATCCCCGCTGCACGCACGCAAGCACATGTATTTAGTAATTGTATAATACAATTACTCCGAAATGTTATCATGTACATTTCCCTGTTATTCTATTTCAAAACCACTGTTAAAGGAACACACTGCAATGTAGAAATCGATTATACGCATGTACACGAGTCCAGTCAATATTTACAAATACGAACGTTTAGACATGAGGAGATATGGCCGTATAATTATGAAAAGATATGACCGTATAATCATGAGGAGATACGAGCCTATAATCATGAGGAAATATGAAAGTAAAATCACCAGGAGATATGAACGTATACTCACGATAAGATACGAACGTATAATCGTGAGACTATATGAACGTATAATCATGAGGAGATATGAACGTATAATCATGAGGAGATATAAACGTATAATCATGAGGAGATATGTACGTATACTCATGAGGAAAAATGAACGTATAATCACGAGGAGATACGGACGTATAATCATGAAGAGATATGAGCGTATAATCATGAGGAGATATGAGCGTATAATCATGAGGAGATATGTATGTATAAAAATGAGGAGATATGAAGGTATAATCATGAGGAGATACGAACCTATAATCATGAGGGGATATGAACGTATATATGAATTTATAATCTTGAGGAGATATGACGTATAATCATGATGAGGTATAAACGTATACTCAAGAGGAGATACGAACGTATAATCACGAGAAGATACGAACGTATAATCAAGAGGAGATATGAACGTATAATCACGAGGAGATACAGACGTATAATCATGAAGAGATATGAACGTATAATCATGAGGAGATACGAACGTAAAATCATGTGGAGATACGAATGTATAACCATGAGGAGGTATGAACATATAACCATGAAGAGATATGTATGTATAATCATGAGTAGATATGTACGTATAATCATGAGGAGATACGAACGTTTTATCATGAGGAGATATGAACGTATAATCGTCAGGCGATATGTACGTATAGTCATGAGGAGATATGAACGCATAATCATGAGGAGATATGTACGTATAATCATGAGGAGATGTGAACGTATTATCATGAGGAAATATGAACGTATAATCATCAGGCGATATGTACGTATAGTCATTAGGAGATATGAACGCATAATCATGAGGAGGTATGTACGTATTATCATGACGAGATATGAACGTATAATCATGAGGAGATACGAACGTATAATCTTGAGGAGATACGAACGCATAATCTTGAGGAGATATGTATGTATAATCATGACGAGATATAAACGTATAACCATGAGGAGATATGAAGGTATAACCATAAGGAGATATGTACGTATAATAATGAAGAGGTATGAATGTATTACCATGAGGAGATATGAACGTATACTCATGAGGAGATATGTATGTATACTCATGAGGAGATATGAACGTATAATCATGAGGTGATATCAACGTATAACCATGAGGAAATATGTACGTATAATCATGAGGAGATATGACAAAATAATAATGAGGAGATATGACAGTATAAACATGAGGAGATATGAACGTATACTCATGAGGAGATATGAACGTATAATCATGAGGAGATATGAACGTATACTCATGAGAAGATATGTACGTATAATCATGAGGAGATATGTACGTATACTCATGAGGAGATATGAACGTAAACTCATGAGGAGATATGAACGTATAAACATGAGGATATACGAACGTATAATAATGAAAAGGTATGAACGTATAATCATGAGGAGATATGAACGTATACTCATGAGGAGATACGAACGTATAATCTTGAGGAGATACGAACCCATAATCTTGAGGAGATATGAACGTATAATCATGAAGAGGCATGAACGTATATCCATGAGGATATATGTACGTATAATCATGAGGAGATACGAACGTATAATCAAGAGGAGATATGTACGTATAATCATGACGAGATATGAACGTATAACCATGAGGAGATATGTACGTATAATAATGAAGAGGATGAACGTATTACCATGAGGAGATATGATCGTATACTCATGAGGAGATATGTATGTATACTCATGAGGAGATATGAACGTATAATCATGAGGTGATATCAACGTATAACCATGAGGAAATATGTACGTATAATCATGAGGAGATATGACAGAATACTCATAAGGAGATATGACCGTATAAACATGAGGAGATACGTATACTCATGAGGAGATATGAACGTATACTCATGAGGAGATATGAACGTATAAACATGATGAGATACGAACGTATAATAATGAACAGGTATGAATGTATAATCATGAGGAGATAAGAACGTATACTCAGGAGGAGATATGACCATATAAACATGAGGAGATATGTACGTATAATCATTAGGAGATATGAACGTATACTCATGAGGAGATATGAATGTATACTCATGAGTAGATATGTACGTATAATCATGAGGAGATATGAACGTATACTGATGAGGAGATATGAACGTATAATCATGAGGAGATATGTATGTATAATCATGAGTAGATACGAACGTATAATAATGAAGTGGTATAAACGTATAATCATGAGGAGATACGAACGTATAATAATGAAGAGATATGTACGTATAATCATGAGGAGATATGAACGTATAATCATGAAGAGATATGGAGCTATACTCATGAAGTGATATGAACGTATACTCATGAGGAGATATGAACGTATAATCATGAGGATATATGAATGTATAATCATGAGGAGATATGAACGTATAACCATGAGGAGATATGAAGGTATAACCATGAGGAGAAATGAACATATAATCACGAGGGGATATTAATGTGCCAGTATTTCTAAATGAAACTTCACATTTAAGAAATGGTGAACATTTACACAAAATTACTGAGGGTGGGTTTGTTTTCAAAGAAAAATGTGAAAATGTTTTTGAAAAACAACAGAATAATACATTGTACCAATAATAACATATGGAAATAAGTACGTCTTTTATTTTTCTGTCATACACGTTATGCCCATTATCAAAATACAAACAAATTATCAGTTTGCATACAATGTATTTAACGACGTATTCTTATCATTGGTCACCAAATGTACTGCCGTGTTTTAATCATCAGTCTGCATATATACTGGTGTATTTTGATTATCAGTCAGCATTATGTACTGATGTTTTATAATTACCAGTCTGCATATGTACTGATGCATTTTAATTACCAGTCTGCATATGTACTGGTGTATTTTTATTATCAGTCTGCATATGTACTGATGTTTTCTAATTACCAATGTTTTTTAATTATCAGTCTGCATATGTACTGGTGTATTTTGATTATCAGTCTGCATATGTACTGGTGTTTTTTAATTACCAGTCTGCATATGTACCGATATATTTTTATTATTAGTCTGCATATGTACTGATGTGCATATGCACTGATGTATTTTTATTATCAGTCTGCATATGTACTGATGTTTTCTAATTACCAATGTTTTTTAATTACCAGTCTGCATATGTACTGGTGTATTTTGATTACCAGTCTGCATATGTACTGGTCTGCATATGTACTGGTGTATTTTTATTATCAGTCTGCATATGTACTGATGTATTTTTATTATCAGTTTGCATATGTACTGATGTTTTCTAATTACCAATGTTTTTTAATTACCAGTCTGCATATGTACTGGTGTATTTTGATTACCAGTCTGCATATGTACTGGTCTGCATATGTACTGGTGTATTTTTATTATCAGTCTGCATATGTACTGATGTTTTCTAATTACCAATGTTTTTTAACTACCAGTCTGCATATGTACTGGTGTATTTTGATTACCAGTCTGCATATGTACTGGTCTGCATATGTACTGCTGTATTTTTATTATCAGTCTGCATATGTACTGCTGTTTTCTAATTACCAATGTTTTTTAATTATCAGTCTGCATATGTACTGGTGTTTTTTAATTACCAGTCTGCATATGTACTGGTGTATTTTGATTATCAGTCTGCATATGTACTGGTGTTTTTTAATTACCAGTCTGCATATGTACTGGTGTATTTTGATTATCAGTCTGCATATGTAATGGCGTATTTTGATTATCAGTCTGCATATGTACTGGTGTATTTTAATTATCAGTCTGCATATGTACTGGTGTTTTTAATTACCAGTCTGCATATGTACTGGTGTATTTTTATTACCAGTCTGCATATGTACTGGTGTATTTTGATTACCAGTCTGCATATGTACTGGTGTATTTTGATTACCAGTCTGCATATGTACTGGTGTTTTTTAATTACCAGTCTGCATATGTACTGGTGTATTTTGATTACCAGTCTGCATATGTACTGGTGTTTTTTAATTATCAGTCTGCATATGTAGTGGTGTTTTTTTAATTACCAGTCTGCATATGTACTGGTGTTTTTTGATTACCAGTCTGCATATGTACTGGTCTGCATATGTACTGATGTATTTTTATTATCAGTCTGCATATGTACTGATGTTTTCTAATTACCAATGTTTTTAATTACCAGTCTGCATATGTACTGGTGTATTTTGATTACCAGTCTGCATATGTACTGGTGTTTTTTAATTATCTGTCTGAATATGTACTGGTGTTTTTTAATTATCAGTCTGCATATGTACTGGTGTTTCTAAATTATCAGTCTGCATATGTACTGGTGTATTTTAATTATCAGTCTGCATATGTACTGGTGTATTTTAATTATCATTCTGCATATGTACTGATGTGTTTTAGTTGTACTGGCGTGTTTTAGTTGTACTGTTGTACTGGCGTGTTTTAGTTGTACTGGCATGTTTTAATTATTAGTCTACATATGTATACCGGTTTATTTTGATTATCAGTCTACATAATATTATATACTTGCGTATTTATATTATCAATAATAACTGCACAACTGTGTCAATGGCGTGTCGTAAACGATAACACTTCATGTATTAGATTATAAAGTTATATGGCCATTTGTTCATGATTCATTTCTGTCTGCATGTAAGCGTTATGCCATTGTACATTAAAGTGTTAGTCTGGAATGTAACTTCTAGTTTGTGACGTAGGCTATATGTTGTATCTGTACATCGTAAAAAACATTCAGTACATACTATTTACTCCCTGTCATGTTTTTACTTTTTAGACAATGAGTTCTCCACTGTGCATGGAGCGAAATCATCGAGAGGTATCCCGTCTAGCTGAACACATTACACTGTCGGCTCTCAACCCCACCTAATAATATCACTGAACACCTTACACTGGTGGCTCTCAACCCCGACTAATAATATCACTGAACACCTTACACTGGTGGGTCTCAACCCCACCTAATAATATCACTGAACACCTTACAGTGGTGGGTCTCAACTCCACCTAATAATATCACTGAACACCTTACACTGGTGGGTCTCAACCGCACCTAATAATATCACTGAACACCTTACACTGGTGGGTCTCAACCCCACCCAATAATATCACTGAACATCTTACACTGGTGGCTCTCAACCCCACCTAATAATATCACTGAACACCTTACACTGGTGGCTCTCAACCCCACCTAATAATATCACTGAACACCTTACACTGGTGGGTCTCAACCCCACCTAATAATATCACTGAACACCTTACACTGGTGGCTCTCAACCCCACCTAATAATATCACTGAACACCTTACACTGGTGGCTCTCAACCCCACCCAATAATATCACTGAACACCTTACACTGGTGGCTCTCAACCCCGACTAATAACATCACTGAACACCTTACACTGGTGGCTCTCAACCCCACCTAATAATATCACTGAACACCTTACACTGGTGGCTCTCAACCCCACCTAATACTATTACTGAACACCTTACACTGGTGGCTCTCAACTCCACCTAATAATATCACTGAACACCTTACACTGGTGGCTCTCAACTCCACCTAATAATATCACTGAACAACTTACACTGGTGGCTCTCAACCCCACCTAATAATATCACTGAACACCTTACACTGGTGGCTCTCAACCCCACCTAATAATATCACTGAACACCTTACACTGGTGGGTCTCAACTCCACCTAATAATATCACTGAACACCTTACACTGGTGGCTCTCAACTCCACCTAATAATATCACTGAACAACTTACACTGGTGGCTCTCAACCCCACCCAATAATATCACTGAACACCTTACACTGGTGGCTCTCAACCCCGACTAATAACATCACTGAACACCTTACACTGGTGGCTCTCAACCACACCTAATAATATCACTGAACACCTTACACTGGTGGCTCTCAACCCCACCTAATACTATTACTGAACACCTTACACTGGTGGCTCTCAACTCCACCTAATAATATCACTGAACACCTTACACTGGTGGCTCTCAACCCCACCTAATACTATTACTGAACACTTTACACTGGTGGCTCTCAACCCCACCTAATAATATCACTGAACACCTTACACTGGTGGCTCTCAGCCTCACCTAATAATATCACTAAACACCTTACACTGTCGGCTCTCAACCCCGACTAATAATATCACTGAACAACTTACACTGGTGGCTCTCAACCCCACCTAATAATATCACAGAATACCCTACATTGGTGGCTCTCAACCCCACCTAATAATATCACTGAACACCTTACACTGGTGGCTCTCAACCCCACCTAATACTTTCACTGAACATCTTAAACTGGTGGCTCTCAACTCCACCTAATAATATCACTGAACACCTTACACTGGTGGCTCTCAACCCCACCTAATAATATCACTGAACACCTTACACTGGTGGCTCTAAACCCCACCTAATAATATCACTGAACACCTTACACTGGTGGCTCTCAACCCCACCTAATACTTTCACTGAACATCTTACACTGGTGGCTCTCAACTCCACCTAATAATATCACTGAACACCTTACACTGGTGGCTCTCAACCCCACCTAATAATATCACTGAACACCTTACACTGGTGGGTCTCAACCCCACCTAATAATATCACTGAACACCTTACACTGGTGGGTCTCAACCCCGCACCTAATAATATCACTGAACACCTTACACTGGTGGCTCTCAACCCCACCTAATAATATCACTGAACACCTTACACTGGTGGGTCTCAACCCCACCTAATAATATCACTGAACACCTTACACTGGTGGCTCTCAACCCCACCCAATAATATCACTGAACACCTTACACTGGTGGGTCTCAACCCCACCTAATACTTTCACTGAACACCCTACGCTTGTGGGTCTCAACCCCACCTAATAATATCACTGAACACCTTACACTGGTGGCTCTCAACCCCACCTAATAATATCACTGAACACCTTACACTGGTGGCTCTCAACCCCACCCAATAATATCACTGAACACCTTACACTGGTGGGTCTCAACCCCACCTAATAATATCACTGAACACCTTACACTGGTGGCTCTCAACCCCATCCAATAATATCACTGAACACCTTACACTGGTGGGTCTCAACCCCACCCAATAATATCACTGAACATCTTACACTGGTGGCTCTCAACTCCACCTAATAATATCACTGAACACCTTACACTGGTGGCTCTCAACTCCACCTAATAATATCACTGAACACCTTACACTGGTGGCTCTCAACCCCACCTAATAATATCACTGAACACCTTACACTGGTGGCTCTAAACCCCACCCAATAATATCACTGAACACCTTACACTGGTGGGTCTCAACCCCACCTAATAATATCACTGAACACCTTACACTGGTGGGTCTCAACCCCACCCAATAATATCACTGAACACCTTACACTGGTGGGTCTCAACCCCACCCAATAATATCACTGAACACCTTACACTGGTGGGTCTCAACCCCACCTAATAATATCACTGAACACCTTACACTGGTGGGTCTCAACCCCACCTAATAATATCACTGAACACCTTACACTGGTGGGTCTCAACCCCACCTAATAATATCACTGAACACCTTACACTGGTGGCTCTCAACCCCACCCAATAATATCACTGAACATCTTACACTGGTGGCTCTCAACCCCACCTAATAATATCACTGAACACCTTACACTGGTGGCTCTCAACTCCACCTAATGATATCACTGAACACCTTACACTGGTGGCTCTAAACCCCACCTAATAATATCACTGAACACCTTACACTGGTGGCTCTCAACCCCACCTAATACTTTCACTGAACACCTTACACTGGTGGCTCTCAACTCCACCTAATAATATCACTGAACACCTTACACTGGTGGGTCTCAACCCCACCTAATAATATCACTGAACACCTTACACTGGTGGCTCTCAACCCCACCTAATAATATCACTGAACACCTTACAGTGGTGGGTCTCAACCCCACCTAATAATATCACTGAACACCTTACACTGGTGGGTCTCAACCCCGCACCTAATAATATCACTGAACACCTTACACTGGTGGCTCTCAACCCCACCTAATAATATCACTGAACACCTTACACTGGTGGGTCTCAACCCCACCTAATAATATCACTGAACATCTTACACTGGTGGCTCTCAACCCCACCTAATAATATCACTGAACACCTTACACTGGTGGGTCTCAACCCCACCCAATAATATCACTGAACACCTTACACTGGTGGGTCTCAACCCCACCCAATAATATCACTGAACACCTTACACTGGTGGGTCTCAACCCCACCCAATAATATCACTGAACACCTTACACTGGTGGGTCTCAACCCCACCTAATAATATCACTGAACACCTTACACTGGTGGCTCTCAACCCCACCCAATAATATCACTGAACATCTTACACTGGTGGCTCTCAACCCCACCTAATAATATCACTGAACACCTTACACTGGTGGCTCTCAACTCCACCTAATAATATCACTGAACACCTTACACTGGTGGCTCTCAACCCCACCTAATAATATCACTGAACACCTTACACTGGTGGCTCTAAACCCCACCTAATAATATCACTGAACACCTTACACTGGTGGCTCTCAACCCCACCTAATACTTTCACTGAACACCTTACACTGGTGGCTCTCAACTCCACCTAATAATATCACTGAACACCTTACACTGGTGGGTCTCAACCCCACCTAATAATATCACTGAACACCTTACACTGGTAGCTCTCAATCCCACCTAATAATATCACTGAACATCTTACAGTGGTGGGTCTCAACCCCACCTAATAATATCACTGAACACCTTACACTGGTGGGTCTCAACCCCGCACCTAATAATATCACTGAACACCTTACACTGGTGGGTCTCAACCCCACCTAATAATATCACTGAACACCTTACACTGGTGGGTCTCAACCCCACCTAATAATATCACTGAACACCTTACACTGGTGGCTCTCAACCCCACCTAATAATATCACTGAACACCTTACACTGGTGGGTCTCAACCCCACCCAATAATATCACTGAACACCTTACACTGGTGGGTCTCAACCCCACCCAATAATATCACTGAACATCTTACACTGGTGGCTCTCAACCCCACCCAATAATATCACTGAACACCTTACACTTGTGGCTCTCAACCCCACCCAGTAATATCACTGAACACCTTACACTGGTGGCTCTCAACCCCACCCAATAATATCACTGAACACCTTACACTGGTGGCTCTCAACCCCACCCAGTAATATCACTGAACACCTTACACTGGTGGGTCTCAACCCCACCCAGTAATATCACTGAACACCTTACACTGGTGGGTCTCAACCCCACCCAGTAATATCACTGAACACCTTACAGTGGTGGCTCTCAACCCCACCTAATGATATCACTGAACACCTTACACTGGTGGCTCTCAACCCCACCTAATGATATCACTGAACACCTTACACTGGTGGCTCTCAACCCCACCCAATAATATCACTGAACACCTTACACTGGTGGCTCTCAACCCCACCTAATAATATCACTGAACACCCTACACTGGTGGGTCTCAACCCCACCTAATAATATCACTGAACACCCTACACTGGTGGCTCTCAATCCCACCTAATAATATCACTGAACACCTTACACTGGTGGGTCTCAACCCCACCTAATAATATCACTGAACACCTTACACTGGTGGCTCTCAACCCCACCTAATAATATCACTGAACACCTTACACTGGTGGCTCTCAACCCCACCTAATAATATCACTGAACACCCTACACTGGTGGCTCTCAACCCCACCTAATAATATCACTGAACATCTTACACTGGTGGCTCTCAACCCCACCTAATAATATCACTAAACACCTTACACTGGTGGCTCTCAGCCCCGCACCTAATAATATCACTGAACACCTTACACTGGTGGCTCTCAACTCCACCTAATAATATCACTAAACACCTTACACTGGTGGCTCTCAACCCCACCTAATAATATCACTGAACACCTTACACTGGTGGGTCTCAACCCCACCTAATAATATCACTGAACACCTTACACTGGTGGGTCTCATCCCCACCTAATAATATCACTGAACACCTTACACTGGTGGCTCTCAACTCCACCTAATAATATCACTAAACACCTTACACTGGTGGCTCTCAACCCCACCCAATAATATCACTGAACACCTTACACTGGTGGCTCTCAACCCCACCTAATAATATCACTGAACACCTTACACTGGTGGGTCTCAACCCCACCTAATAATATCACTGAACACCTTACACTGGTGGCTCTCAACTCCACCTGATAATATCACTGAACACCTTACACTGGTGGCTCTCAACCCCACCTAATAATGTCACTGAACACCTTACACTGGTGGGTCTCAACCCCACCTAATAATATCACTGAACACCTTACAGTGGTGGGTCTCAACCCCACCTAATAATATCACTGAACACCTTACACTGGTGGCTCTCAACCCAACCTAATAATATCACTGAACACCTTACATTGGTGGCTCTCAACCCCACCTAATAATATCACTGAACACCTTACACTGGTGGGTCTCAACTCCACCTGATAATATCACTGAACACCTTACACTGGTGGCTCTCAACCCCACCTAATAATGTCACTGAACACCTTACACTGGTGGGTCTCAACCCCACCTAATAATATCACTGAACACCTTACAGTGGTGGGTCTCAACCCTATCTAATAATAGCTTGGACCTTCACCCTTGACAATTGTGGATCCCACCTGACTAGATAGCTTTTGCTTGCATACGGATGAGTTTAGCTTAAAGTTAAAGGGGGAAAAAACGCTATAAATGTCTTAAAAATATAATAAATATCAAAATAAATAAAAAGAATCTCATCATCGTTAATAAATAAAACCCGAATGGTTTGGTATGTCAAATCAAACCAAAACGTGACCAAAATCGATGTTTAAACTTGAAATGGTAAATCCCCGTTCTAAAAATTGACACCAGTTAAATAATCCTTTACGTTATTCGGATTCACGGTCAGGGAACTCTGTCACAACGTAGAGTGATTCGCGTCGACAGTTTGTCTCAGATTCACGTCGATCTGATGCGGGAAAACACGGCATATTCTGATGTATAAAGTCAATTATTTACTGGATACAGCTATAGGTTTTAAACTTTTTACATGATCGAATTTCACCTAATATTAATTAGTATTTTCAATGTTCCAATCAACCAATTGTGAATTAGTAAATTTTTAAAACGCAATAATTAATAAATCCTCGCTATATAGGTATGTAAAACGAAAGTTGAGATGAAATTGTGAATAAAAACATTAATCAGTGCAAACTATCATTTATAATTGTTGTTTAAGTAATTTTGTTTTAAAAAAGAGCGACTTTTTACTATACCATGTGAGAAATTCCGTTTGAAAAAAGCTTCACGTGTCACAGAGTTGTGTCGATGTTGATTTAAATGTCACGGATTCTTCTCTACAGGGTCACCGATTCTAGTCGACACTGTTGGCAGGAATGGACATATCTTTTGTCGAAGATTCCTCGCTGTATTGTGATCTGGATGAAGGCCTATCATTGATTAGATGTCCTTTCTCAGCCACCAATGAAACCGCTCATATTTTCGAAAATAAAATATTTCATTTTACATTGAATGTCATGACTGTCAGTGGATATTAACCTCTTTCCTATGCCGATGACATCGTTCCAGGAACGAGAAAGTAGATCAATAAGCCGGTTAGATGTAACGTGGTATTTTCTACCAGCCAAATAATGTCTAACCTATGCATGTGTCTTTTGACAAAGATGTAAATGAGGCATGTACCAAAACCGTTAATTTATTTGCGGATTGATATAATTTCGCTCAGTCTGGCTAGCACGAACATTTTCATAGTGATACCACATGGAAGTTTTAGGGAGGGGGGGGGGTTTAAAAAAATCACAAACTATCAGACACTCGTTATGTAACGTTTAGGTCATCGAGTTTGAGTACGAATTTGTCAATCTGCAGGTATGTATTCAATAATTTTATGGCGTTTAGACGTAACGTAACGCAAAACCAATGCATTTGGCAAATTCCTCGATCCCCGTAGCAACGCTTAAGTTAAATCACAGAGATTATCATTTTGGTAGTTTAATGACCCAGGTATTCTCAATTTTTGCAAGGATCAAGGGAAACTTCCGGCCATGTGAAAACATTAACCTGGTTCAAGTATTACCTGGCGAACATGGGCTGCCATTTAGCTCCAGTTCAGATGACGTCGCACACATAAAAGCATGGCAGCGAGGTAACGTCGGGTCATTATTTGACCAGTTCTAGTGTATGGGCGCCTCGCACTCTGATTAGTTGGGAGTTACGACGCAAACGGTAACGGATAATCTGTACTGAAACGCCATGCTGCAACAGTTCAGGTATATCGGAAACGTGCCTCAGGTCGCTCATTCTATTTGCGACAGCACCATAACTGGAATACCATTATGGCCGTTAGCCCACCCACAATCATTTTATTGCGTCCGTTTTCAGAAATCCGTTGCATGTTGAAACTGAAAAACTTAAAAAAAAAGTCAAATCGGCCTCTATTGCATGAATCGTATGACGTGGACTGCAAAACCTGTCGACCGCATGTGCACGTGGAAAAAGTGGAAATGAATGTTCTGGGCACAAGTACTATGTACACGGTGCATATGATCTTATTCTCAACATCGCCCGAGTAAAAAATACATGTACATTGGACATAAAACACAGACAGAGCTACAACAGTTATAAAAAAAGAGGGACGTTTCTTTTTTGCCGAGTAAGGCCTGTATATAACATATCCTTACTACATCTTTTTTCCTTTCATTGAATCGTTTAAAACGTATAACACACATGAATACAAGTTTTATTTTTTGTGATGGTGGGTCAAATGTACGATATATTGACATGTGTAAATAAGCACATCTCCAGAATCCTAAGTATAATTGCGGGTGTTCACGTTACCCTAACTTGTCTTTCATATTTTCCCCTGCAGATCATGATAGTTTTTGTGTACATTTTATTTTATTATTTCATAAAAAACGAATATAACGTTACCATATGTGTTGTGTTTTATTAACTAATCCAGAAAAGTTTGAAACGGTTCCAAGTTCAAATCTTAATTAAATTTCTTATTTGTTAGATGAAAGAAAACGAATAATGGGGAATAACGGAAGACTTTAATCCGAGTTTCAAATTTGAGCAGTTAAATGAGAACAAGACATGCATCAATCGATGAGCTTGATAAATATATCACTCAAAACGTCAATACGTATCAAAAGTGACAATTTTCCCCTAAAATGATTCGTTATATGTAGAGTTTAAAACTACCAAAGGAAGTCTCACGAAACATGACTATTGCTATTGTGTTGTAAGTACCGAGGAATTGGTTCTAACTTTCACCGTCTTAATCCGTAACATAACGACAAACTATATGCCGGACAGTCTCTGTACGAGACTCGACGTGTAAATGGCAGTATTGGCGTAGGGTTGAAATATTCAACAGTGTTAAAACTATCGACACTGAATCCGTGACATTAAAATAAGGATCGACACGCCTCCGTTACTATGTCGGCAAAAACCTGTTACATTTTAAAAATTTAAAACTTGAAGAAATATTCATAATCAGATTCTCAATTTGATCGTATTTTACTTATAATATACTATATACATTCCCCGGAATGTCAAATATATACTTCGATTTGATTATATTAACATATCAGCGATTATATCCCCGCTATCGACCAGCAACTGTGACAAAATTTACAAAACAATAATACTGTCGACGTGAATCTGTGACAAACTGTCGACGCGAATCACTCTACGTTGTGACAGAGTTCCCTGACCGTGGGATTCTAAGATGAAACAATATTTACTTCGTGTAAGCCTGTATCAATGGCAGATCTACTCTTTAGAAAGAGGCATTACCCCCACCCACCCCTTATAAACTCCTATATTTTAAAATTCACTATATTTCTACTGAAAATCATCTGTGCCCGTTCAGATTTTGTGTTACGCCCCTGTACATACATGTAACGGGACCAAATGCAATCAGGTGACTCTTAAAATACTTCACAAATTAGGTTGCACTTTTAAGCAGGAAATCTATTTTAGTCTAACCTTGGCGCGTAGCCCAAACCAGTGAATCGTGTATAGGCATGTGTAGATATCCGTTTGTATATAGGCATGTGTTGATAGATATCCGTTTGTGTTGATAGATATCCGTGTGTATAGGCATGTGTTGATAGATATCCGTTTGGACATGATGCGGGGTCAGTGAGTTTATATTGGAAAAACATATTTTTAACCAATTTTAAAAGTTTGAAAAATCTAGATAATTTCCCTTTTAAGTTATTAAATTCAATATTTTACGATTACACACCTATAACTATATGATTAAAGTACAATACCTACCTGTGTTTAACGGCCATACAGACGGTGCATCCAATCTCGTCGTCATTCCGGCAAATCATATCCAGAATTTTAGTAGGGTGTAGTGGACACCTGTCCGTCGGCACAGACACTAAACTCCTGGATACGCTGGTCGGGAACTCCGTCCTACCCAGCAGTTTATGATCCTTCATATATGGAACATCGTGAGCATTAACACATGTACTACAATAATAATCCACGCAGTCAACACAATAATGGGTGGCTTCCCTAGTCCTGTTTTTTGTCTTGCAAGTAGAACACGTGAATTCAAAGATTTCTTCGGATGCGCCCTGAAGTGTCCGCCCCATATATTTTGATGTCGCCATTTTGATCTCCTCGCTTTAAATATTATACGACCGCTACGTCTGATAAACAAGTTGTAACTAAACGTCATTGACCTGATTTGTATTTCCCGTAAACGAAAACGAAAGTAGATTTCCTGAAATTTGTATTTTGGTGTTGTGTGCAAAGCGTCCTGTTTACATGCCCATGATGTATTATACTTAATCTGTATATGTATGTGTATGGTTAATAGATTTTCAATGGCGGATCTACTCTTTAAAAACACCGGCGCATGCCCCCAAGCCCTAAACTCCAATATTTTATTACAATTCACTATATTTTTACTGAAAAACATGCATACCCGTTCAGATCTCGTATTGTACAATTTAAGTACGCCCCCTCCTCCCCCCCCCCCCCCCCCCCCGCTCGTTTTTAAACATTATTATGTTTCCCAATTACGTATACATTGTATACAATACGTATACATTACCCCCCCCCCAGCGAGTAATAGACTGATTGATTGATAACCTATTTGGCATCGTTTAATGCCATCGAGGGCTAACAGAAGATCAGATAATCTAACCATCTTTTCCTGGGATCCTGGGAGGTTAACCAGTACTCGTGCACCAATCTCCGCAAGTAGATGATAATTTTCCCACTTGAATCAGCAATGAGAAACAAAAGATAATGAGACAAGATGTCATACGTATCAAACAGCACGGAGAATGTGACCGAGTGCGGATTCGAACTCACGACCTATGAAATAATAGTCAAATGCGCTACCGACTGAGCTAACCGATCACGACAAACAGTGAATAAAAAGTAATTGTTTATATGTCTTTACCTTCATGGAACACACACAAATATTTCAAGTATTTGCTCTCCCAATACTTATTATTTTAAAACATATGACCCACATTATCATAGTGTGAAGAGTTTATAGAAAATGCCGACCATAACTTTTTAAAATGTCCTAGATATATCAACCAAAGATCAAACGACACGAGCAGTACATCCGTTAAATATTAATCTACTATTGCGTGGAAGTGAATCTCTATCTATAGAAGACAATATAACTAGTGTGGATGCTGTTCATAATTGTATCAAAGACACACATAGGTATTAGTATAACTATGAATAATAAATGAAAGAAAAAAACACAAAACAAATAGTTATGGTTTGAATAGCCGAGTTGAACAAACCATGCATAGGTATTATACATATGAGTACTTTGTTCAACTTGATATCGCCAAGGAATTATATAGCCAAATTATTATAATATCTTATATTTTTATATGCCTTCTCAAATAGATATTTATATACCACGGAAACAGTTGTTGTATATGAACTTGTTGCCTTTAAATTACATGAGATTGAAGATATGCACGCACCTGTGAAGACACTCATATACTTCTTTTTTTTTCCCTCAGCTTATATAATGTCTCTCCATTTCTCTTTCTCTCTCTCCCTCCCCCCCCCTCTCTCTCTCATTCACACTCTCTCTTTCTTTCTTTCTCTCTCCAATTAAATATTTATAATTGTTTGTATAATCATAACATGTGAAGTTTGTTCTTTTATACACTGTGACTGTAAATGTGTTTCTTGTAGCGGAAGTATCGAATCTAAGTTGGAGGAACTTGTGGTCCAATCCCATTTCAAATATTTGCAATAATATATGTTAAAACTATAAACATTAACTTACTGTTTATAGGGTGGTCCACGAACTATCTTAAAAACAATAATATCAACAGGGGCGTAGCTAAATCCTTTTTGTAATACGCAAAACTCATTAAATTTGTGGGAGTGTGTGGAGGAATAGGAGGGCTGCATAATTGTGGTTGTAAGATAAAACATTATGTTGGTATGATATGTGGGAGTGTGTTGGGGAATAGGAGGGCTGCATAATTGTGGTTGAAAGATAAAACATTATGTTGGTATGATATGTGGGAGTGTGTTGGGGAATAGGAGGCTGCATAATTGTGGTTGTAAGATAAAACATTATGTTGGTATGATATGTGGGAGTGTGTTGGGGAATAGGAGGGCTGCATAATTGTGGTTGTAAGATAAAACATTATGTTGGTATGATATATGGGAGTGTGTGGGGGAATAGGAGGGCTGCATTATTGTGGTTGTAAGATAAAACATTATGTTGGTATGATATGTGGGAGTGTGTGGGGGATAGGAGGGCTGCATAATTGTGGTTGTAAGATAAAACATTATGTTGGTATGATATATGGGAGTGTGTTGGGGAATAGGAGGCTGCATAATTGTGGTTGTAAGATAAAACATTATGTTGGTATGATATGTGGGAGTGTGTGGGGGAATAGGAGGCTGCATAATTGTGGTTGTAAGATAAAACATTATGTAAGTATGATATGTAGGAGTGTGTGGGGGAATAGGAGGGCTGCATAATTGTGGATGTAAGATAAAACATTATATTGGTATGATATGTGGGCGTGTGTGGGGGAATAGGAGGGCTGCATAAGTGTGGATGTAAGATAAAACATTATGTTGGTATGATATGTGGGAGTGTGTGGGGGAATAGGAGGCTGCATAATTGTGGTTGTAAGATAAAACATTATGTTGGTATGATATGTGGGAGTGTGTCGGGGAATAGGAGGGCTGCATAATTGTGGATGTAAGATAAAACATTATGTTGGTATGATATGTGGGAGTGTGTGGGGGAATATGAGGGCTGCATAATTGTGGTTGTAAGATAAAACATTATGTAAGTATGATATGTGGGAGTGTGTGGGGGAATAGGAGGGCTGCATAATTGTGGATGTAAGATAAAACATTATGTAAGTATGATATGTGGGAGTGTGTGGGGGAATAGGAGGGCTGCATAATTGTGGATGTAAGATAAAACAGTATGTAAGTATGATATGTGGGAGAGTGTGGCGGAATAGGAGGGCTGCATAATTGTGGATGTAAGATAAAACATTATGTAAGTATGATATGTGGGAGTGTGTGGGGGAATAGGAGGGCTGCATAATTGTGGATGTAAGATAAAACATTATGTTGGTATGACATGTGGGAGTGTGTGGGGGAATAGGAGGGCTGCATAATTGTGGTTGTAAGATAAAACATTATGTACGTATGACATGTGGGAGTGTGTGGGGGAATAGGAGGGCTGCATAATTGTGGTTGTAAGATAAAACATTATGTTGGTATGATATGTGGGAGTGTGTGGGGGAATAGGAGGGCTGCATCATTGTGGTTGTAAGATAAAACATTATGTTGGTATGATATGTGGGAGTGTGTGGGGGAATAGGAGGGCTGCATAATTGTGGATGTAAGATAAAACATTATGTTTGTATGATATGTGGGAGTGTGTGGGGGGAATAGGAGGGCTGCATAATTGTGGATGTAAGATAAAACATTATGTTGGTATGATACTGATACTCCGCAGAATCTTACGTAGATTAACAACAGACCCATTCATCTGGAAACAATGCTTGTGTAGCGCTATTACTTAATAAACTAAAGATGTGATTGCTTTGACATGTGTTTGATATCAGATACTTTATCGGTGTATAATGAATGGCAACCAAATCTTATTTATAATATGATATAAATCTGACAATATATTATGTCTGTCTGTTTAAATTTTTAAATTTATTTGTCTGTCGATAGGCTTTATAGATAATTCACCCTGTACACCGAATCATAATTATTATTTTATAAAAAGTGGTGTAATTATTTTAATTTACTTATATCACAATTTGCCTTCATAGACATATAAGGCTATAGTATAGAAACAGCCCACAGTAACTTTCACCTGCTTTATTATTTTATAACACATGTGTAAAAGTTGAATTCAACATAGGAATGAGTCATTTGTTTTAAAATGATATAAATGGGAAAAAAATAAAATATTTTAAAACGAGCGGGTTTCAATGCAGCCGAATCATAACATGCCTCACAGAACCATCACACCGTGTGTTTTTTTTTTTTTTTTTTTTTAATTTCAATCACTGAAAAGTGATCCATTTAATCACCCCGTAATAGGTCTGTGAGGGTCGGGGTGGGCCATTCCTCAACAAACCGTACACATATATAAATCAGTCAAGTTGTAACATACATTCATATATTTACACTGAAAGGAAAAAGAAAGCATACATTTACACACAAATTTAATCCAATATAAGTTACAATCATTGGGGCAACTGGTAATAACCACTCGTCATGCCAAAAATTGACAAAATTTGCCGCGGCTGCTTCGTTTTCAGAAATGATCACAGAGAAACAAAGAATCGTATTTGAAAAGAACCGGTGTGCGTGAACCACAAGACAAATACAGAAACATTGAAGACGACTCGCCTTTGTTGTCAATATTTCATGTGACCGGACCATCACAGGAAATGCTACCGAACATTTTACACATTTATGTGATGGTTTGGGAGATTACCAGGCGTGAAATAAACGCTTTACAGCAAACGTCAACATTGTTATAGCTCATTAAGTATACGGTGTGTCCTAATTAGATAAAACTGGATATACATTTACATTCTACAAAAACAAGTTTTTTTGTGCACACAAGTTATATCTGCCATTGCACTATTGTTTAGTGGCATATTGTTTTTATCATCGTCATCATCATCATCATCATCATCATTATAATCATCATCATAACCGTCATCATCATCATTATCATCATCATTACCGTCATCATCATCATCATCATCATCATCATCATCATCATCATCATCATCATCATCATCATCATCATTGTTATCAACATCATCATGGTTATCGTTATTCGCTTACACGTTTTTAACATCCCTTGTTTTGTTATTCTACATAAAATTAATTCTAGATCCAATACTACGTCATTCCTTCAACCACCAGCGTTTTAATTAATGCATTATCTTGGAATAAAAGTAATGTAACTTACTCATATTTCTGACTGTATGAAATATCTCTAGTATTATGTAAAAATCAGTTCGATGTAAGCATGCCTTTTTAATAATGTGTAGATAGACGTCGGCTATTTGCACGCCTGTGACAATTGTTTTTGTCCGCTTTATGCTTTTTGTCAACAACGCTTTTTTATACACAGGGAAACATAAAAATATGTCGACTTTTGTCCCGATGCTGACAGTCTTCATTGTACTAAATTTTCTGCGGCCAAAAGGCGTCTTGTGGACAAAATTTGACGGGTTTTTTTTCTGCAAGAATTATAATTTACATTAAAAGGAATAAAAATGGATGTTACATAAAATAAGATATTACATTATTTACTGATGTAAGGATTTACTACAATATAAATTATAAGATGTTTATACTACAATCTTCATATACATGTATAAATAAAACAACATGTGATTCATGTATATGATAACATGTGATCACTGAACTCAGATCCCTGTATATGATAACATGTGATCACTGAACTCAGATCCCTCTATATGATAACATGTCATTACTGAACTCCGATCTCTGTTTATGATAACATGTGATTACTGAACTCAGATCCCTGTATATGATAACATGTGATCACTGAACTCAGACCCCTCTATTAGATAACATGTGATTACTGAACTTAGATCCCTGTATACGATAACATGTGATTACTGAAATCAGATCCCTGTATATGATAACATGTGATTACTGAACTCCGATCTCTGTTTATGATAACATGTGATTACTGAACTCAGATCCTTGTATATGATAACATGTGATTACTGAACTCCGATCTCTGTTTATGATAACATGTGATTACTGAACTAAGATCCCTGTTTATGATAACATGTGATCACTGAACTCAGATCCCTCTATATGATAACATGTGATCACTGAACTCAGATTCCTGTATATGATAACATGTGATTACTGAACTCAGATCCTTGTATATGATAACATGTGATCACTGAACTCAGATCCCTCTATATGATAACATGTCATTACTAAACTTCGATCTCTGTTTATGATAACATGTGATTACTCAACTCCGATCCCTGTATATGATAACATGTGGTTACTGAACTCAGATCCCTGTTTATGATAACATGTGATTACTGAACTTAGATTCCTGTATACGATAACATGTGATTACTGAAATCAGATCCCTGTATATGCTAACATGTGATTACTGAACTCCGATCTCTGTTTATGATAACATGTGATTACTGAACTCAGATCCTTGTATATGATAACACGTGATTACTGAACTCAGATTCATGTATATGATAACATGCAATTAATGAACTCAGATTCCTGTATATGATAACATGTGATCACTGAACTCAGATGTCTCTATATAATAACATGTGATCACTGAACTCAGATCCCTGTTTATGATAACATGTAATTACTGAACTCAGATCTCTGTTTATGATAACATGTGATCACTGAACTAAGATCCCTGTTTATGATAACATGTGATTACTGAACTCAGATCCCTGTATATGATAACATGTGATTACTGAACTCAGATCCCTGTTTATGATGACATGTGATCACTGAACTAAGATCTCTGTTTATGATAACATGTGATTACTGAACTCAGATCCCTGTTTATGATGACATGTGATCACTGAACTAAGATCTCTGTTTATGATAACATGTGATTACTGAACTCAGATCCCTGTATATGATAACATGTGATTACTGAACTCAGATCCCTGTTTATGATTACATGTGATCACTGAACTAAGATCTCTGTTTATGATAACATGTGATTACTGAACTCAGATCCCTGTATATGATAACATGTGATTACTGAATTCAGATCCCTGTATATGATAACATGTGATTACTGAACTCAGATCCCTGTTTATGATGACATGTGATTACTGAACTCAGATTCCTGTATATGCTATAAAAAATATCTCCGAGATGATTTATATACGACAATGTGTCTCATTGTCATTCATCTCTCACTGCTGATTCCTCGTGAAAAGTTATCCGTTTCTTGTTAAGATGATTGTGATCGAGTACTGGTTGGTCTAAGATCCCAGGAGAGAGTGGTTTCGTTAACTGAGCGTCTTTTAGCACTCGATGTCACAAAATGACGTTAATATTCAAACTGACAAACAAACATAAAATACACTGGTAATAATATCTTCATATACTTGAACCTTCCGCTATAGCAGCTCCCCTCCTCAGTTATTACTGTACCGTGTTTGATACGAAGTTTAACAGTATTCCAGTTATATGTACAAAGTATTTATTTTTGAATAAGGGTTTAACGCCATTTCCAATTCACTTCAGGTTATATTTGGCATATCCAGTTTTACTGGTGGAGGAATATCTCAGAATGTAGGTAGAACCACCACCCTTCCGCAAGTAACTGGCAAACTTTCTCACATAAAGTATTTGGAGCGAGCCGGACTCGAACCTAATAAATGATCTTGGGCTCCGTCTTATACCAATAGAACACGGATGACCCCAAGTGTACAAGAATAATATAGTATATCAACAAAGAATAATTAGAAATTGAATTGCATCATTACAGTACGGGTAAGATACGGGAACAGTACCCGTGTATCGGTTAACGGCTACGCCGCTACATCGGCTCCCCTCCTACCATCTTCCATTAATTGTCCTCCTTCCCTCCTCCCATCATTTCATTAAAATGGTTTATAAATCAATGTCACTGTCCGTCTGTGTGCATACCTAACCAGCAAGCGATCGAGCGTGAGAGAGCTTCCCTCCAGTTTAACCCTTGGTACTGTTTTAGCAGCCAGTCTGTACTTCTACCATGTGAGCGAGCTGGGCAGAGCTTTACTCCTTCAGTGGGTCTACCAAGTGAGCGAGCTCTAGGTCTATCCAGTGAGCGAGCTGGGCAGAGCTCTCCTCCTTCTGTGGGTCTACCCAGTGAGCGAGCTGGACAGAGCTCTCTTCTTTCTGGGGATCTACCCAGTGAGCGAGCTGTTGTTTTATCCGATGAGTGAATGAGTGAGATTAGCAGTACTTCGCTCCTTCTGCGGGTCTACCAAGTGAGCGAGCTTGGCAGGACTCTCCTTCTTCTATGGATCTACACAGTGAGCGAGCTGGATAGAGCTCTCTTCCTTCTGTGGGTTTATCCAGTGAGCGAGATGGGCAGAGCTCTCTTCCTTTTGCGGGTCTACACAATGAGCGAGTTTTGCAGAGCTTTCCTCCTTCTGTGGGTCTACCCAGTGAGCGAACTGTACAGAGCCCTCCTCCTTCTGTGGATCTACCCAGTGAGCGAGCTGTGGTTCTACCCAATGAGTGAGTGAGATGAGCAGAACTTTTCTCCTTCTGCGGGTCTACCAAGTGAGCGAGCTGGGCAGGACTTTCCTTATTCTGTGGGTCTACCCTGTGAGCGAGCTGGGCAGAACTCATGTCCTTCTGTGGATCTATCCAGTAAGTGAATTGGGGAGAACTCTCCTCCTTCTATGGGTATACCCAGTGAGCAAACTGAGCAGAGAGCTCTCCTCCTTCTGTGGGTCTATCAAGTGAGCTGGGCAGAGCTTTACTCCTTCAGTGGGTCTACCAAGTAAGCGAGCTCTAGGTCTATCAAGTGAGCGAGCTGGACAGAGCTCTCCTCCTTCTGTGGGTCTACCCAGTAAGCGAGCTGAGCAAAGGTTTCCTTCTTCTGTGGATTTACCAAGTGAGCAAGCGGGGCAAAGCTCTCCTCCTTCTGTGAGTCTACCAAGTGAGCGAGCTGAACAGATCTATATTTCCTTCTTCTGTAAGTCTACCCTGTGAGCGAGCTGAAAAGAGCTCTCCTCCTTCTGTGGGTCTACCCAGTGAGCGAGCTGAACAGAGCTCTCCTCCATGTGTCGATCTAACCAGTAAGCGATCTGAGCAGAGCTCACCTTCTTCTGTGGATCTACCCAATGGGCAAGCTAAGCAGAGCTCTTCTCCTTCTGTGGATCTACCCAGTGAGCGAGCTGAGCGGAGCTCTTCTCCTTCTGCGGATCTACCCAGTGAGCGAGCTGAGCGGAGCTCTTCTCCTTCTGTGGATCTACCCAGTGAGCGAGCTGAGCGGAGCTCTCTTCCTTCTGTGGATCTACCCAGTGAGCGAGCTGAGCGGAGCTCTCTTCCTTCTGTGGATCTACCCAGTGAGCGAGCTGAGCAGAGCTCTCCTCCTTCTGTGGATCTACCCAGTGAGTGATATTGATCAGAGCTCTCCTCTTTCTGTGGATATATCTAGTGAGAGAGCTTGGCAGAGTTTTCCTCTTTCTGTGGGTCTACTAAGTGAGCGAGCTGGGCAGAGCTCTCCTCCTTCTGTGGATCTACCCAGTCAGCGAGCTCGGCAGAGTTTTCCTCTTTCTGTTAGTCTACCCAGTGAGCGAGCTTGGTAGATCTCTCCTCCTGTGGATCTACCCAGTGAGCGAGCTGGGCGGAGATCTCCTTCTCTGTTGGTCTACCCAGTGAGCGAGCTGAGCAGAGCTCTTCTCCTCTCTGGGTAGACCCAGTGAGTAAGCAAAGCAGAGTTCTCCTGCTTCTGTGGATCTACCCAATGAGCGAGCTGAGAAGAGCTCTCCACCTTCTGTGGATCTATCCTGTGAGCGAGCTGAACAGAGCCCTCCTCCTTCTGTGGATCTACCAAGTGAGCTAGCTCGGCAGAGCTCTCCTCCTGTGGATCTACCCAGTGAGCGAGCTAAGCAGAGCTCTCCTCCTTCTATGGATCTACCTAGTGAGAGAGCTGGGCAGAGTTTTCCTCTCTCTGTTAGTCTACCCAGTGAGCGAGCTTGGTAGATCTCTCCTCCTGTGGATCTACCCAGTGAGCGAGCTGGGCAGAGCTCTTCGCCTTCTCTGGGTAGACCCAGTGAGTAAGCAAAGCAGACTTCTCCTGCTTCTGTGGATCTACCCAATGAGCGAGCTGAGGAGAGCTCTTCTCCTTCTGTGGATCTACCTAGTGAACGAGCTGGGCAGAGCTCACCTTCTTCTGTAGGTCTAACCAGTGAGCCAGCTGGGCAGAGCTCACATCCTTCCGTGGATCTACCTAGTGTGCGAGCTGGGTAGAGCTCACCTTCTTCTGTGGGTCTACCTAGTGAGCGAGGTGGGCAGAGTTCTCCTCTTTCTGTGGGTCTACCCAGTGAACATGCTGAGCAGAGCTTTCCTCCTTCTATTGGTCTACCCTGTGAGCGAGCTGGGCAGAGCTCTACTTCTTCTGTGGGTCTACTGTGTGAGCGAGCTGGACAGAGCACTCATCCGTGTGTTGGTCTACCCAGTGAGCAAGTTTGGTTGCGGTTTACTTAATTCCGTTATCCAGTTATTTTTGTTCTTTATTTTATTTTTGTTTTTTTTCGAATATATATTGTTTCGACAGTTTGATAAACTTTCCAAGTTAGAATCAGTACTTCTGCATGGTAACCTTTACTGACCTGTCAGATATGCTTGTAACATGCATACTGGTGTTGCCTTCTTCCATCCTGTGCGTACTATTGTAGTTATTCTTGGTTTTTAATACCAGTGTGTATATGATTTAATCTTCCGTTCTAATCCATATTTATAGTTAAAACTGATTTGTATGTATATACATTTGAATGAATACAATATGTTTAACCAGTGTGTATGTCTGTGGACAAACAAATACAACTTACGGTACTCTATTCTTAACGCATACATGCATACGAATAATATTCAGTCTGAAGTCTTATTCATTTCTGTATTTGCAGTAATGTCAACTTCCGCGGTGCCACGCTGTTCATTCCTTCCTCCCCCTTCCTTCATTTCTTTATTCAGTCATCATTCATTAATCCATCTATCCATTCATTCATTCCATCATTTATTCATTTTTTTGTTTAAGTACAATATATAATGGAAACATAAACTCAAACTTCTGTTTTATCAACATATTTAAGCATTTACTTAAATACTAAAACAAACAAATTCAAATTTGTAGAAATGAAAAAGAAATGCATATTAATATTCGACATATCTAACAGCTCAATACTGAATATCGATGTCAGATCTAACTCATATTTTCATATCCAATGAAATGAAACAAATACCGTGTTTCAAAATGTTAAACAAAATGGAATGCCAATGAATTTGAAAAAGTTTCTTCCTGTTCTATATTTCCTTGGTCATACCTATATTACAGTGTTTGTATTGGTATACATGGTTTATACTGACTTGATACTGTTTTTGAATACTTTCTATTAATGAAACAACCAGATCATAATATACGATTCAAGAGCACCTGTATCACTAATATCATTATAAGCAAATTATATGATGCGGCGATGAAATGACGTCCCCGCCGAGGTAACATTTTGCCCACTGGGGCTATTGTAATACAGTGAAATAAGGTTTTGAAGAAAATTTGCAAATGTCATTATATAACGATGGGATTAATACAACACCCTTTTGCAGAACCGACAGATTCAGCCACTCCTTCTCCCACTCGTCCACATCCTTCTAGAACCAGCTGCCAGAACACATGGCCATGGCGTCTACCACGCAGGCATTCGAGAGCGGAGACTGGTTCAGTATTTATACTCCACACTATACAAACATATACTTAATTTTTAACCTGCACTACTTGTTCACGCCTCACGTTATTCTGGTACAGTAACAAAGTTACGACAATGTTCCAGAGTGGGTCGTGTACGTCAATGAAAGAAGATATTCGTCTTCCAAATCGAATGTATTACATAAGATTCAATATCTTATGGTCAGTTCTGTTCAATGTCTAGGCTTATGAGTGGATATTCTCAGTCTAGACATAGCAATGATACACTGGGGAATTTGCCAAATGCTTTCATTACTGTCCAATATTCTATAGGACCTTGTAGTGGAAACAATTATGTGATTTTTTTTTCTAAAATATATTTTATTCAAAGTATTTGATAACTGATACTATTAGACTTTAAAAAATAGTATTTTCATAATAATTGACAACTGGTTCCAACTGATGAATCAACGTGTACTATCAAAATGGTATTATAGTTTCGTATATATATATTCAGTGATGTCTTGGTGACGTCACATATTCATATTAATCAGAATATTAAGTATATACGAAATAAAACATGTATACACTATTTACACCTTCACCTTGTCCAGTAGAGTAAACACATGACGGTACAGGCTGAAGATTACCTACTTTACTAGCAATAAATCGACATGAAGCTGTAACTACAAGCTGTCAACCTCAGTCCTGAATCTCTCTTCGCGTTCACAGATCCAAGCTGAAAACGCCGTTACTCAGTTACTTCACTTTGAAAAAAATCACCATTTGCTTGTGTTGGTGCGACGTAATGTCCATTGATATTGTATAATATAAAAGGAAGTTATTTCAAAATCGGTAAGTTTGTCGTCTATATACGTGGTTTGATTTTTGTTAAAAAAAGGTAAACCTTTATTATTTCATTAAATTGTTTAATGTTTACAGTCGTATTAGTAAAATAATTGCCGCAATCGTAAAGGCGTCTACAGGCGTACTTCCGACAGCTACTGTCATATTTACATTAATGTGATTAACTTAGATTTGTAATAAGCTTCATAAACTAGCTCAGATTGGGGTTAACATACCTTTATATGCGTTTAATCACATTAGTTGATGCCACAAAATTACGATTTGTTTTCTTGGTTAAGCCTTGACAAGAAGAAAACTAATGATGGAGACGCCACGACAAATGTGAAAAAGCAGCTTCAGGCAAGAGGTAATGAGGTAAATGCAAGAGAAAAAATCGCAAAGTTATGTCAAATTTTTTTTTCATTGTATATGGTATTTGAACACTGGTTCAATAATATGTTACATGAATATAGCCTAAATCATTGGCAATGAGTGTTTGTATTCATAGAATAATACAGTCGCCGTTTTATCCGTCCTTCTCTCCGTCCCCGATATTTGTTGCAGTATAACTAAAACACAGTAACGGCTTATCCCACGAAACAACACACATGTACAGAAAAATACTTGTAACCCAGGAATAGTCACGTAAAGCTCATGCATTTTTATGCCACAAGTTCATTTCCATTTATTTCTACACACAAATCATGTCTTTCTTAAATACAGTTACTGAACAGTCTTTTCAACGCGTATCGTTTCGTATTATATTTTTGCATTCCCGCCGCATAGCTGCAAAGGAATATAGGAATGGTCTTCGTCCGTCCGTCTGTCCATCGCCCATCCATCAACCCGTCTAACTCTCCGTTCCATTATCTTGTTTAGACCATAACTCTTACATGAATGGGTCATTTCTATATAAAAAAATAAATGTGTTTTTGTGTCCGATCTTAGCTCTTACATACATGGGATACTTTTAGTACATCAGTTACAAATATTCAACATATCAGCACCGCGGCGTGGTCTAGTGGTAGAGCGTCAGCCTCGCATGCGGAAGGTCGCGGGTTCAATCCCCGGCCGGGTCTTACCAAAGACTATAAAATGGTACTAGAAGCTTCCTCGCTTGACGCTCAGCATTTAGAGGAGAGTTCTAGGTCTGGTCGGCCCGGTGTCAGTATAATGTGACTGGGTGGGGTATCATACCATGTGTCTGCGGCATGATACTCCAGTGTGACAGCGCTTAGAATACTGTCTCAAGTAGACACCGTCGCGATATGACTGAACAATTGTTGACACCAATAAACACCATACACGAAAAAGAAATCAACATCATATCAGGCCGACGAGCAGAACTGAACAACCGTTTTTTGCCAGAGAGGTCGATGTCACTACTGTGTTTTAAAGTTATAAAAAAACGTTTCTGTGTTACTATAGAACGTTATAAAGTATGTCCGTTTTATAACTCTTACATGCGTGAAAGGAAATATGTAAAACAAGATAAAACAGTCACATTGAACACTAAACAAAGCGTTAACTAGTTCCATGGATAAGACTTAAGGTGAGTACTTATGACCTTCTTGTACCGTTGGTCCGTCGCCCACCAATCGTTTATAGTGTATACATTAAGAAGGTGAAGATGAAAGATTGAACGAGTATTTAACACAAAAAATACATTTAGTTAGAATTCAAATCGAAAAAAGAGAGTGTCTCAAAAGTTCGTTGGCTGTTTTTTTGTGCTGGCACTATATAATGTCGTGGAATTTTACACATAATACATTACACTTTTTACACATGGATAAAATGTTGATATTAAGTATTTTACGATCCTTTTTAACATGTATGTTTACTACCACGGAACAATTTGAAAATGACGTTTACAACACTTGACATAATCCTTTTCAAAATACTCCCCGCCAATTTTTGTGCTTTTTCTTCTTTTACGAATATCAAGTAAGCATTCACCACCTTCCTTAAATAGTTTCAACAACTTAAACATTAAGCTCCTCAGGTGACGACTGTGACAACGTTATATGTCACAAGATTGGCTTAATGTCGCATATCTATCTACCGCAATATGTCTATCTTAACGCTAAATGTCGAATATCCATCTACCGCAATATGTCGCACCTTTAACGTTAAATGTAGCAATTAACGCAATATGTCGCATATCCATCTACCGCAATATGTCTATCTTAACGCTAAATGTTGCATATCCATCTACCGCAATATGTCGCACCTTTAATGTTAAATGTCGCAATTAACGCTATATGTCGCATATCCATATACCGCAATATATCGCACCTTTAACGCAACATATCACAATGGTACCCCCGGCGAGTCCATCCGTCCGTCCATCCATCCGTCCGTCTGCCTGATTTTCTGGTTTGTTATATTTTTCTTCTTCTACTCGTTTGGTGTATAACTCCGTGAAGTTTATTGATGATTTGGCAAACAATCGCCAATTATCAGTTTTAGCCCTTTGCTTTATAACTTCCACTGAGTAACCAAGGTGTAGAGCGGTGTTCTAGGTGTAGAGCGGTGGTCTAGGTGTAGAGCGGTGGGCTAGGTTTAGAGCGGTGGTCTAGGTGTAGAGCGGTGGTCTAGGTTTAGAGCAGTGGTCTAGGTGTAAAACATGCGGAAGATCGTGTGTTCGACCCCAGTCCGGGTCATACCAAACACTTAAAACTACTTAAAATGGTTATAGAAGCTCCCTCGATTGACGCTCTACATTAAGAGCAAAGTTGTAGGTCTGGTCGACCCGATGTCGGTATAATGTGACTGGGTTGGGTATGGTACCATGTGTCTGGGACATGATACTTTGGTCTGGTAGCGCTTTTGTCACCGTCACGATATGACTGAACACGTTAAACACCATATAACTAACCTATGCATCTGTTAAATATATTTATCACATACTTTTCTGTGCAAGAGTGTAATAAACCCATGGCATATTTTTTATATTAACGTAGTGTAATATCATGTCGTTTCATCGTTCGGTGTTTTCCGTATACCTCGGCTCTCGTACTGTAATTGCCGAGTTACATTTCCACTTTCCCGAATATATAAATGACGTCGATAAAATTACGTTATTGATGGACGTTAACTCATACGAAGAATGACGGAAACGTATATGCCGGACTTTTTCTTGTCACTTTGAGACATATGTTAAATAAATGGTAAATATACTATTTTAGTTATGTGAAAAAACATTCGTACTCATTTATCATTTAATCTATAAAACTCGATGACAAAAATGATGTAACGCTCGACAGAGCCTGACATAATATATTTTTGACAACTCGTTTAATAAATTCAATAATAAATGAGCATTCATGTAAGATCTTCTTTATATGCATGTGATGAAATCAAGATCTTAGAAATCATGGGAAGGTCGTTTGATGTTGATATTACACGATAGCGCAGTAAGACGCGTTTGATTTTCTTTCTGCAGATCGATATCCGGTCCTCCAGCAGGATAATCATCTAATGTCTCTATATATTTATAAATTTTCTCAAACAAACCAGACGGGACATTTTCATGATGACTTGGACTATGGCATTGCGTTGAAAGTTCAACTGCTGGTAGTTGTCAGTTACTAGCAATATGATTTAATGTGTTTTAGCGGTACGGCAAATACTTACATGTCGTGTAGCGTTGGTTAATACTGATTAGAAACTCCAGAACACGTTCTAAGTTTCACTACACAACTGAATGTTGGTCTTTGTTCTATATAGAATAAGACTAGGATTTCCACGGTAAAAATTTTTTTTCATATAGAATTTGTTCAAAGTATTTTTTTCACAGCAATATCCGGACATAAAATGCACACTCACTGTCAGGTTGTGCACACTCACTGTCAGGTTGTTACACTCACTGTCAGGTTGTGCACACTCACTGTCAGGTTGTGCACACTCACTGTCAGGTTGTGCACACTCACTGTCAGGTTGTGCACACTCACTGTCGGGTTGTGCACACTCACTGTCAGGTTGTGCACACTCACTGTCAGATTGTGCACACTGACTGTCGGGTTGTGCACACTGACTGTCGGGTTGTGCACACTCACTGTCAGGTTGTTACACTCACTGTCAGGTTGTGCACACTGACTGTCAGGTTGTGCACACTGACTGTCAGGTTGTGCACACTCCCTGTCAGGTTGTTACACTGACTGTCAGGTTGTACACACTGACTGTCAGGTTGTGCACACTCACTGTCAGGTTGTGCACACTCACTGTCAGGTTGTACACACTGACTGCAGGTTGTGCACACTGACTGTCAGGTTGTGCACACTGACTGTCAGGTTGTGCACACTCACTGTCAGGTTGTTACACTCACTGTCAGGTTGTTACACTCACTGTCAGGTTGCGCACACTCACTGTCAGGTTGCGCACACTCACTGTCAGGTTGTGCACACTCACTGTCAGGTTGTTACACTCACTGTCAGGTTGTGCACACTGACTGTCAGGTTGTGCACACTCCCTGCCAGGTTGTTACACTCACTGTCAGGTTGTGCACACTCACTGTCAGGTTGTTACACTCACTGTCAGGTTGTTACACTCACTGTCAGGTTGTGCACACTCACTGTCAGGTTGTTACACTCACTGTCAGGTTGTTACACTCACTGTCAGGTTGTACACACTCACTGTCAGGTTGTGCACACTCACTGTCAGGTTGTGTACACTCACTGTCAGGTTGTACACACTCACTGTCAGGTTGTGCACACTCACTGTCAGGTTGTGTACACTCACTGTCAGATTGTACACACTCACTGTCAGGTTGTTACACTCACTGTCAGGTTATACACACTCACTGTCAGGTTGTGCACACTCACTTTAAGGTTGTCAGCAGCTTATTTTTTAAAGGCAGTGCAGCTTTAAAAGTCATCAAATGGTAAAAAACACATAAACGTATCTGTTACATTCGTATACAAGTCACTTTTTAACACCAGTGATGTCTTATTGCAGTATATGCTATGCCAGTATTGCTTTACTCATCTACAGCAAGATATTACAGCCTCTATGAACCATTTTGAAAATCGTTCAAACCAAATTACAGAGGACTTTTTTAAGTGTAATAATCTGGCTACCGTGACAAAAATGGGGCCAAACTGTGTAGTGAGACATTAAGTGTTGGCTGCGACGTATAGTGTCGGTCTTACGACATACATGTATAACGTTGGTTGCGACGTTAAGCGTCAGTTTTACGACATTAATGTATAACGTTGGTTGCGACGTTAAGCGTCAGTCTTACGACATACATGTATAACGTTGGTTGCGACATTTAGCGTCAGTCTTACGACATACATGTATAACGTTAGTTGCGACGTTAAGCGTCAGTCTTACGACATACATGTATAACGTTGGTTGCGACATTTAGCGTCAGTCTTACGACATACATGTATAACGTTAGTTGCGACATTTAGCGTCAGTCTTACGACATACATGTATAACGTTGGCTGCGACATTTAGCGCCAGTCTTACGACATACGTGTATAACGTTGGTTGCGACATTTAGCGTCAGTCTTACGACATACATGTATAACGTTGGTTGCGACATTTAGCGTCAGTCTTGCAACATACATGTATAACGTTGGCTGCGACGTTAAGCGTCAGTCTTGCGACATACGTGTATAACGTTGGTTGCGACATTTAGCGTCAGTCTTGCGACATACATGTATAACGTTGGCTGCGACGTTAAGCGTCAGTCTTGCGACATACATGTATAACGTTGGTTGCGACGTTAAGCGTCAGTCTTACGACATACATGTATAACGTTGGTTGCGACGTTTAGCGTCAGTCTTACGACATACATGTATAACGTTGGTTGCGACGTTGAGCGTCAGTCTTACGACATACATGTATAACGTTGGTTGCGATGTTGAGCGTCAGTCTTGCGACATACATGTAAAACGTTGGTTGCGACGTTAAGCGTCAGTCTAACGACATACCTGTATAACGCTGGTTGCGACGTTTAGCGTCAGTCTTGCGACATACATGTATAACGCTGGCTGCGACGTTAAGCGTCAGTCTTGCGACATACATGTATAACGTTGGCTGCGACGTTAAGCGTCAGTCTTGCGACATACATGTATAACGTTGGTTGCGACGTTTAGCGTCAGTCTTGCGACATACATGTATAACGTTGGCTGCGACGATAAGCGTCAGTCTTGCGACATACATGTATAACGTTGGCTGCGACGTTTAGCGTCAGTCTTGCGACATACATGTATAACGTTGGTTGCGACGTTAAGCGTCAGTCTTACGACATACATGTATAACGTTGGCTGCGACGTTTAGTGTCAGTCTTACGACATACATGTATAACTTTGTTTGCGACGTTAAGCGTCAGTCTTACGACATACATGTAGAACGTTGGTTGCGACGTTTAGCGTCAGTCTTACGACATACATGTATGACGTTGGTTGCGACGTTTAGCGTCAGTCTTACGACATACATGTATGACGTTGGTTGCGACGTTAAGCGTCAGTCTTACGACATACATGTATGACGTTGGTTGCGACGTTTAGCGTCAGTCTTGCGACATACATGTATGACGTTGGTTGCGACGTTAAGCGTCAGTCTTGCGACATACGTGTAAAACGCTGGCTGCGACGTTAAGCGTCAGTCTAACGACATACGTGTATAACGCTGGCTGCGACGTTTAGCGTCAGTCTTACGACATACGTGTATAACGCTGGCTGCGACGTTTAGCGTCAGTCTTGCGACATACGTGTATAACGCTGACTGCGACGTTAAGCGTCAGTCTTGCGACATACGTGTATAACGCTGGCTGCGACGTTAAGCGTCAGTCTTGCGACATACGTGTATAACGTTGGCTGCGACGTTTAGCGTCAGTCTTGCGACATACGTGTATAACGTTGGCTGCGACGTTAAGCGTCAGTCTTGCGACATACATGTATAACGTTGGCTGCGACGTTAAGCGTCAGTCTTGCGACATACATGTAGAACGTTGGCTGCGACGTTAAGCGTCAGTCTTGCGACATACATGTAGAACGTTGGCTGCGACGTTAAGCGTCAGTCTTGCGACATACATGTGTAACGTTGGCTGCGACGTTAAGCGTCAGTCTTGCGACATACATGTGTAACGTTGGCTGCATCGTTTAGCGTCAGTCTTGCGACATACGTGTGTGACGTTGGCTGCGACGTTTAGCGTCAGTCTTGCGACATACGTGTGTGACGTTGGCTGCGACGTTTAGCGTCAGTCTTGCGACATACGTGTGTGACGTTGGCTGCGACGTTTAGCGTCAGTCTTGCGACATACGTGTGTGACGTTGGCTGCGACGTTTAGCGTCAGTCTTGCGACATACGTGTGTGACGTTGGCTGCGACGTTAAGCGTCAGTCTTGCGACATACGTGTGTGACGTTGGCTGCGACGTTAAGCGTCAGTCTTGCGACATACGTGTGTGACGTTGGCTGCGACGTTAAGCGTCAGTCTTGCGACATACGTGTGTGACGTTGGCTGCGACGTTAAGCGTCAGTCTTGCGACATACGTGTGTGACGTTGGCTGCGACGTCAAGCGTCAGTCTTGCGACATACGTGTGTGACGTTGGCTGCGACGTCAAGCGTCAGTCTTGCGACATACGTGTGTGACGTTGGCTGCGACGTTTAGCGTCAGTCTTGCGACATACGTGTGTGACGTTGGCTGCGACGTTTAGCGTCAGTCTTGCGACATACGTGTGTGACGTTGGCTGCGACGTTTAGCGTCAGTCTTGCGACATACGTGTGTGACGTTGGCTGCGACGTTTAGCGTCAGTCTTGCGACATACGTGTATGACGTTGGCTGCGACGTCTAGCGTCAGTCTTGCGACATACGTGTATGACGTTGGCTGCGACGTCTAGCGTCAGTCTTGCGACATACGTGTATGACGTTGGTTGCGACGTTAAGCGTCAGTCTTGCGACATACGTGTATGACGTTGGTTGCGACGTTTAGCGTCAGTCTTACGACATATATGTATAACGTTGGTTGCGACGACGTAATGCGTCAGTCTTACGACATACATGTATAACTTTGTTTGCGACGTTAAGCGTCAGTCTTACGACATACATGTAGAACGTTGGTTGCGACGTTTAGCATCAGTCTTACGACATACATGTATAACGTTGGTTGCGACGTTAAGCGTCAGTCTTACGACATACATGTATAACGTTGGTTGCGACGTTTAGTGTCAGTCTTGCGACATACATGTATGACGTTGGTTGCGACGTTAAGTGTCTGTCTTGCGACATACGTGTAAAACGTTTGTTGCGACGTTAAGCGTCAGTCTAGCGACATACGTGTATAACGCTGGTTGCGACGTTTAGCGTCAGTCTTACGACATACGTGTATAACGCTGGCTGCGACGTTAAGCGTCAGTCTTGCGACATACATGTATAACGTTGGCTGCGACGTTAAGCGTCAGTCTTGCGACATACATGTATAACGTTGGCTGCGACGTTAAGCGTCAGTCTTGCGACATACATGTATAACGTTGGCTGCGACGTTAAGCGTCAGTCTTGCGACATACATGTATAACGTTGGCTGCGACGTTAAGCGTCAGTCTTACGACATACATGTATAACGTTGGCTGCGACGTTTAGCGTCAGTCTTACGACATACATGTATAACGTTGGTTACGACGTTAAGCGTCAGTCTTAAGACATACATGTATAACTTTGTTTGCGACGTTAAGCGTCAGTCTTGCGACATACATGTATAACGTTGGTTGCGACGTTAAGCGTCAGTCTTGCGACATACATGTATAACGTTGGTTGCGACGTTTAGCGTCAGTCTTGCGACATACATGTATAACGTTGGTTGCGACGTTTAGCGTCAGTCTTGCGACATACATGTATAACGTTGGTTGCGACGTTTAGCGTCAGTCTTGCGACATACATGTATAACGTTTGTTGCGACGTTTAGCGTCAGTCTTGCGACATACATGTATAACGTTGGCTGCGACGTTTAGCGTCAGTCTTGCGACATACATGTATAACGTTGGCTGCGACGTTTAGCGTCAGTCTTGCGACATACATGTATAACGTTGGCTGCGACGTTAAGCGTCAGTCTTGCGACATACATGTATAACGTTGGCTGCGACGTTTAGCGTCAGTCTTGCGACATACATGTATAACGTTGGCTGCGACGTTTAGCGTCAGTCTTGCGACATACATGTATGACGTTGGCTGCGACGTTTAGCGTCAGTCTTGCGACATACATGTATGACGTTGGCTGCGACGTTTAGCGTCAGTCTTGCGACATACATGTATGACGTTGGCTGCGACGTTTAGCGTCAGTCTTGCGACATACATGTATGACGTTGGCTGCGACGTTATGCGTCAGTCTTGCGACATACATGTATGACGTTGGCTGCGACGTTAAGCGTCAGTCTTCCGACATACATGTATGACGTTGGCTGCGACGTTAAGCGTCAGTCTTGCGACATACATGTATGACGTTGGCTGCGACGTTTAGCGTCAGTCTTGCGACATACATGTATGACGTTGGCTGCGACGTTTAGCGTCAGTCTTGCGACATACATGTATGACGTTGGCTGCGACGTTTAGCGTCAGTCTTGCGACATACATGTATGACGTTGGTTGCGACGTTTAGCGTCAGTCTTGCGACATACATGTATGACGTTGGTTGCGACGTTTAGCGTCAGTCTTGCGACATACATGTATAACGTTGGTTGAGACGTTTAGCGTCAGTCTTGCGACATACGTATATCACGTTGGTTGCGACGTTTAGCGTCAGTCTGACGACATACATGTATAACGTTGGTTGCGACGTTTAGTGTCAGTCTTGCGACATACATGTATAACGTTGGATGCGACGTTTAGCGTCAGTCTTGCGACATACATGTATAACGTTGGTTGCGACATTTAGCGTCAGTCTTACGACATACATGTATAACGTTGGTTGCGACATTAAGCGTCAGTCTTACGATATACATGTATAACGTTGGTTGCGACATTTAGCGTCAGTTTTACGACATACATGTATAACGTTGGTTGCGACATTTAGCGTCAGTCTTACGATATACAACATATAACGTTGGTTGCGACGTGTAGCGTCAGTCTTGCGACATACATGTATAACGTTGGTTGTGACATTTAGCGTCAGTCTTACGACATACATGTATAACGTTGGTTGCGACATTTAGCGTCAGTCTTACGATATACATGTATAACGTTGGTTGCGACATTTAGCGTCAGTCATACGACATACATGTATAACGTTGGTTGCGACATTTAGCGTCAGTCTTACGATATACAACATATAACGTTGGTTGCGACGTTTAGCGTCAGTCTTGCGACATACATGTATAACGTTGGTTGCGACGTTTAGTGTCAGTCTTGCGACATACATGTATAACGTTGGTTGCGACATTTAGCGTCAGTCTTACGACATACATGTATAACGTTGGTTGCGACATTTAGCATCAGTCTTACGATATACAACATATAACGTTGGTTGCGACGTTAAGCGTCAGTCTTGCGACATACATGTATAACGTTGGTTGCGACGTTTAGCGTCAGTCTTGCGACATACATGTATAACGTTGGTTGCAACGTTTAGCATTGATGGGAGATTCTATAGTCATTGATATCAATCTGTTGTAAATCGAAGTAAAAAAATGTATAAGTATATAGGTTAAAATGCAGTATATACTCCCGAGATCAGTGTAGTAGTAATTGATGAGTAAATCCTTTTCTATATAAATATGTTCGCACACAGTTACCAGAGTGGTGCAGTGTTTGTTAGTATGACAAATATGTTACAGCTCAAAATTATTTTTAAAATCAGTAATTATATCTGTCATTTAATATATATTTGTAATATATCTAACAATCTTCTGAAATGTTATAGTATAATGACCAATTTTACTTTATGGCCAGAGTATGATTTTTTATTCCATGAACATAAAGTGAAATGGCAGGTCAGTTCACTAAATTTTTCGACCGGATATATGTTGCTTTTCTATCATTATTGAACAAAGGATACCATGCAAAATGACATAAATGCAGAAAACCGGCCCATAATTCAAATACACGATATACCACGATTGAATGGATTGATTTATTGATTGAATAATGAGCGTCATATATATGTCACCGAAGGCCAACAGCCGATCAGTTAATCTAATCACTCATCCGTGATGACTGTATTTAACAACATTAAAACTGCACTGGTATCATTTGATGTTATAGTTGAGTAAAACGTGGGGATGGGTTGTCTAGTTGGCATTAAACTATATTAGACGAATTGAATTCTCATTTTACACATTGGTCAAAATCTTAACGCTGTGTCAATCCCGGAGTGGTATCAATATGTGAGTGAGTGACTAGACCAACGAAAATTGGACGCCCTTTTCTGATGTTTTGTTTGTTATATCAAAAGATAAATATGATTGGACAACAAGTATAAATGATGATTTAAAATTGTTTATAATGGCAAAATGACGCTTAATATCATTACTTCATTTTTATAATGCAGAATATTTTAATATTTGAATCAATAGTTTGATAAACAAAATTCTCACTGCTGGCGATAATCAAGAATGACCTTAACCATAACAAACTAAAATATGTTAAACTTTGCTGACCCATTAAATTCTACGTGTTTCATCAATTTGTTTAGCAGCATATTAACGCTTTTCGTAGGATATCTTGTCTGCTGCATACGAAGAAGTATTGTCCAGAATGCTATGAAAGTATATAAGTAACATAAAAAGGAATTTCTTTACATTCAAGATCAAGACATGCACAGCATTTTGCAGTTAAGCAACGTATTTCAGATTATTCGTATCCCCAAAATTCTGATGAATGACATAAAATTAAAATACTAGTATATCTTCTGGGTTAAAAAAACGTTGATGTTGAAATGGACGTTGAAATCTAAATATTGACGACACTTTGTTTGCTGGAAGAGACAATAATTTATCCAATTAGTCCAAAGCTATTTAGGATTTAAAAAAGCTTCTAGATATAAAACCATTTTTCGTTTCAATATACCGCCATTTCCGAAAAAAAAACACATTTTTGTTTCATTTAGGTTAACCTTCATATATACAGGAGTCGCAGAAACGAACCATTATAGCATATTATAGATTTCCAGGGATGGATATAGAAATATGTTACGATAATATTTACATTATGTTTTAGATGCTGGTGTTGATGTTCAGGAACAGATGGTTCTTTTGTTTTTCTCAAAGACGAAGACAGTATAACCGGTAAAGGAGACGACATGAATAACAGATAATACGTGTTGAAACGTATATCATCTGTCTCTCCTCTCCTTTGTTCGCTCTACAATCTGGTCTGTAGAACGGACGAAGCTCTGTGTGTGATTCTTACGTTTTTAGTCCCTCCGCCAATAAGTCCCGGGGGCGAACCGCCGGGTTGGCACTTTAGAGTGTGGACTATAAAGGTTATAATTTTAAGATTTTGTTAGTTTTGTTGTTCTGCCGCAGAACTATTTCTAACGTTTCTCATTCTGTGTAAAGATAAGATAGATCCGTCGATTAATCTATAAGTTGGTCTATCTTATGTTGCCAAGGTAAATACTTGATATGATACAAAGGTTGTCCAACTTGCCACCATACCCAAACTTCTTTGTGACTTGGTTGTTAATCTCGTACACGTGAGGGGGTTATCTGTGATAGTCAAATATAGACGGGGCTTCAATTATGATTAAAATGTGCATTGTTTACTAAGTGTGATGTATTTGTATGTATCGTGGTGGACCAGGTTAGGTAAGGAAGGGCGCTAGTACTGTGATTGTTGGAAGATGGTGTCTATGTAGTTGTCGTTGGGTGATACTGCTGCTGCTGCTGCTCTGTGGATGGCTGTGCTGCATTGGTTCTTGTAGTGTTGAAGATTCCCACAATTGAGGTGTAACATATTCTGTACCATCGGGTTGGAGTTTTGTTGGTGCTGGATCTTTGGGTCACAGTCTGTTCGGTGGTTAAGAGGCTGCGTCCAGTCGCCTCCCCCCCCCCCCCCCCCCACCTTCCTCCTACATTCGACATGATATAATAAATTACATATATTAAGTGAGATTTTAGCTACAGTTGTTCTGTAGCACAATAGTTCAGCTAGAGTTTGGTACTACCTGGTTTGCGTATGGTATAGGTGTAACCCCACCATTGATTTTTGTTCTTTATTCTATAGTAAATAATAAAAGTTTGAAGGCTTGTCATTCATAGAGTCCCAAATGAAAGAAGTGAAACCTACATTTTACTGTTTGTCAACCTCTGCACTTTCAAAATATGATAAGAAAAGTAGGGGTCATGTGTCATATAAGAGATTTTTTTTCTGCTCAGTGTGTACACTGGTGACAAAGTGAAAGTAGACTTCCGAAATCATGAATTCATACCCCAATTTCCAAGCATAATTTTTTTTTTCCAAATTCTTAATTCAAACATGACAATGCTATCAAAATGTTCAAAATACATCAATAATGCCATTCAAATAAAAAAATGAGCATTAAAATAAGGAAAATGCATTTTTAAAGAAGTAGAATTTAGGATTATATATAACCGCCATTATGCGATTTCCTTTTTGCAATGGTGGCACTATGCCTAAATGTCTGTTTATCTAACTAGGGTTATGGTTAGTTGTTACATGGTTAATGTTTTAGTCTTATTTGCCTTTCTGCGGCAGTCATCATGGTATGGTATCCTGTTTAATTTGATATTCCTTTGTTATTATGTCTACTATATGACAGCTTGTGTAATTTGTATATTTTACCAACTATAATAATGGGTTTTCCTAACCTTTTGGTGTTTATGTACTTAAACTTATTTATTAACTTACTATTTGTTTACGAGAGTCCATCCGCTTATGTCGGCTACCTGTTAATAATTTCTCGTTTTATACCATAAGTCATTGGTTGATTTAAATATATTGTATATTACTTATATTATGTTAATTGCATCATAGGGTTATCAGCGTTTTTACACAGGCGGGTTTCCAGTCACTTATGATGGCTAATTCCTACTGATTACCTCATTTGTTGTTGTTTTATTTATATAGAATGTATTATGTTTAATGCATTATGTTTTATCACGTTTGATTCCTGTTTATTTGTATTCTATATTATCTTGTCTAGTCCAATATCTCTTAAAAACATTGTGTCTTATCTACGTTTGTTGATTGTATCGTTAGATACCCAGGCTCTACGAAGACGAGAGTCGGGCCGCTTATGGCGGATACTTGTATACTGTGTATTTGTTGCGTGTATTTTTATAGAATGTTTTAATATTTATGCATTTTGATGATTTCCTGCTTGGTTCCTGTTTATTTGTATTCTATGATGTCTTGTCTAGTCCAGTGTCTTTTAGAAATCTGAAAACGATGTTTCTTACTTGTGTTTTTATTTTTTCTTCTGGGTAAAGAATTTATTTGATAACCCTATTTTGAACAGTTTTGTTTTTAGTATGTATCTGTCCATTTTATTGTTTGTGCATGTGTTGTTTATATTAAAAATATATTGTCAAATGTTTCGAGTTCGCCACATGTTCTGTATTTGTCTGTTGGTTTGAGTGTTTATTGTTGTTACCTATTCCATTGCGTCCAAGTCCTAGCCTTTGTATACCTTATCTAATAACCTATTGTCATAACATATTGTTCTATTTTGTTGGTATTTACTGTCTAGTTTTATTCTGTATGTTTGTATGTATTTACATTCATTTTCCCATTCTATTTTAATTCAATATTTTTATTTGTATTTGTCTCTCTTACACTTGGTTTGTAGTGTTTATAATTGCCCTTTTTGGATTTTGTTTTTGCTATAACGTCTACGGTTTGTTGCCTTTTATACCTACGTAACTAGGTAGCGATGCTGTGTTTAGGTCTATTGCCTTTTGTTTAATTGATGTTATTCGTTGTAATATTCTGGTGGACATGTCCTCCCTGCTTTTTGATATTCCTGTTTGTATTCTTATCGCGCTTATTTTGTCTGTTAATATGACTTCTTGTTTTGGCTCATATATTTATATCAGTGTTGATGCTGTTATGAATAATAGTTATGTTGTGTATACCGAGATATACGCGTCTAGTTTGATTCTCGCTTCATTTAATCATTTCCATCATATATTATTATCCTTACTCCTGCTTGATTGTTTTCTATATCATTACTGCCACTATCATCAGTTTCCTTATCAATGATTCCTATAGTAAGTTTCAATGTGGTTCATGGTTATTTGTTATGATATGTGTACTGATGTTTCCTGTTCCGATACCATTTGTGTGATGCCTGTGTCTGTGTCTATTGTATACGTTTGTAATTGAGGTGTGTGTGGGTTCTTTAACTTCTATCTTTGTCATGTTTTATATTTTTAGTAGTTGTTGTATTTTGTGTGCGAAGGGTAATTTTTGGTTAGTTGTGTTCAATTGCATGTCTGTTATATGATCATTTATATGGAGATAGTCTTTCGATTTGTATGATCTTGCATATTATTTTTTTGTCTTTAAGGTCTTCCAGCACGTTCAATTATACGCTCATGTTATTTGTTTAGGTCTTTATTTTGAATTACTTGGAGTTTATTGAGATGCGTTTTTTCGCTGCTTTACTGTCGTAGTTTATTTTGCTAATATTAATACTTCATATTATCAATTCCACAAGATGTGCCAGTGAGATATCTTTATAGAGTCATGTCTTTGTTGCATCTTTCTTCTATATAGTTTTACCCATGCTAGGTGTCAGTCAAAGTACATTCCTAGGAATTTAGCATTTGGTGATATTTTTAGTTGTTTATTACATAGTTTTAGTGTGGGGAATCCAAATTGTTTTCTTGATACTCTCCTTTCGACATTCACAGTGCTTGTGATTTAGTTGAATTGATTGTTGGTCTCTATTTATCTGCCCAGTTTTTTTTTATGATATTTAGAATGTTTTACCTTTACTGAGCTTATCGATGTTGCACCGCCGTATACAAATTTTGATAGTTGTGTTTTAATTTGATGTATATTCTTTTTATTATTGTGTTCATTTATAGCTTTTATAAATGTATTCATAAATATGCAGAATGTTATTTCTGATAAAACACTACGCTGTGGAAATCCATTCTCTGTTTTATGTGAATCTGATTTGATGTTAATTATTTTTACTTTTATTTTACGTCCATGTAAAAGTTATCCATGTTAGCATTATTCCTACTTTACCTAGGCTGAAGAGATTCATAAGGGATCCTTTGTTCCGGTTTTTGACAAATGCATTGCTCAAATCTAAAAAAAATAGCGACATGAATAGCTACCTAATTATTAAAACATATAATGGCAATACTTGAATTTTACTGGCGTTTTGAACAAAGCTATAAGTTTATGAAATTGTTTTATCAATGATCAGTAGTAAGTCCTTCTCCGTTTGTTAGGTTTGATTAAAAAGAAAGACGCAGAAAGTACAGTTTCACTAATGATGATCTTCCAAAGCACGAAACAGATACAGACCAGAATGTAACATCTTGCCATGAAGGAAAAAATACTAAAGGATTTTTTAATTCATGTTAATTAAAATGTCTTTTAGTTTGTACATAACTTTACAACTTAGAGGAAATGGCTTATGTGTTCCTAATTTATTCATATAAACATTCCTAAACAAAGAACTTTAAAGTTACAATAAAATATGAAAACACAATTAAATCAATTCAAACCAAAACAGTAGATCTCTACAGAAAATCATTAAGCACATCCTCGTCTTATATGTATGTAAAGTTATATGTAGTTTTATGCTCTTTGCAAAACTGTCTGAAACCTTCATATTTATTTAAATAGGTGATGGTCCCAAACAAAGAAATGAAAGTTTTGACCCAAAATGTGTAGATCCTCACACCCACAGAGAATATACATTATATCAGAATGACGATGTGAGACACAGTGAATGTTGTTAAGGTATTTATATATTATATACATATGCATTGATTGGCAGAATCACATATTTAGAAACCTCCTGGAATATACATCGTCAGTCAGTCAGTTTATTGATATAATATACTGATACATGCGTTTTATATATACAGAAAATTCTTCTTCTTTTTTTTATCCTCTGATGAAATTTTAAGATTAAAGATTTCTTTTGTAATATAAACTTATACTGCTCCTCAATAAATACGTAAATTATAGCATACATCCAATATATTTATTTATCACGTGACACATTTTATGGAACAATTCGTAAATATTTTTTAAATATTTGTAACGCATCATGTAGCATCTGCAGTTAATGTTTAGTTTAAGAGCTTGGACTTACTTATGTATAAAGGTATTTCGTAAACAATTTACTTTTAAATAAATTCCATATATTATCCATGATAGTTAATATATGTTTTTCTCATAACTGCACAAACAATGATTTGTTAAAACATTCCAGAACTCTATAGTCTTGACATATGTAGAATATGCTATGTATATGTATTTTTGTAAGTTTTAATATTTTAAAGTTTCAAAGTTTCGAAGTTTTAATAATTTGCTTAGATTTCATCAGTTCAATAAACGTAATGAACGCTGGGCCTATTGTAAAAATAAGGTTTTATATATACAATTTGCGAATATTGCTTTACAATGGTCAGATAAGAATGAAAAGATACTGTAGCAAAATGACCAAGGGCCGACAACTCACGAGGGCAGAATACAAGTATACTCACATAAAATTTACAATTTATAATTCAAATTTTACATGAATAAAATTATGAATATACATTTATACAATATATACAAGCTAATTACTGAACAAAAACACAGCTGGTTTAAAATGTCCTTTGATGAAATTAACACTTTCTTAATCACAAGTTTTTTCTCCTACACGTTCCGTATATCTATATCGAGATCCAAACTGCTTATATCATATGAATGCTATAACTGTTTTAAAATACACTTATATTGTATTGAAGATGCTACTACCGCGTCCGGATTATCGTAGATTTAGCGTCAATTGTCCCTCGTGGCGATGGCTATATAAACAGGGTTATCTTTCCTAGAACTGAGTTTTCAGGCTTTACGTCGCCTCGTACCGAATTTCTTCGACAGTACTCCGACGTCAACTCGTCAAGTCGTCCTTATAACGATTACGTGGGTTACTGTCCTTATGACGGTACTACCACCAGCTGAATTCCTGTCACGTCTATACGTCGTAAACGTAGCAGACACATGTCTCGCGTACGTCTAAAAACGGCTACACTATACATATAAACTCAGATTTACTAGTTACTCAATACGTAATGACATGGCATCTATTACTTACCATCAATCTATTTCATGGCATTTTTATCAATATATGATAACAGTGAATTCAGTTCTTACCATCTAACAGTTTCATGGTAGATTTATCAACATATTATAACGGTGCATTCAATTCTTATCATCTAACAGTTTCATGGTATATTTATCAATATATGATAACAGTTCATTCAATTCTGACTTACTTTTATGGTAGTTTAAACAACATCTCATATATGACCTCCGTCAATCCCAAAGTAGCAATTATATCTCTACATAAGTTCTCATTTATAATATAAAAAATCACGGACCAATTTTGTATCTATTCACTTTGTGAATATAACAATAAGCATCCACAGACTTTAATTACACATATCAATCAATTATAACATGATGAATTTCAATACTGCATCGTAAACACGATATCAACAACTTAAAATACGTTCTCAGATTCCTCGGCCTATATTCTAACAAAAAAAACTCTCAATACCGTGGATGTGAAATTAAATTACAGACATTCTCGTCGGAATGGATATGAACAATTTATACAACTTTATTTAGATCTGATTACGTCAAAATATATCTATCAGACATTTAAGTAACTCAACCATACACACCATTATATAAAATTCACATACCCATCTGTCATTATGTAATGGAACAGTAACCATGCTCAATCCTTCTCATCACGACAATTCCGAAAGATGTTTCTGCTAGACTTGACGGTGTTTCCATAATACAGTCAGACATATATAGTAAAACACTCCACATACCTTAGTAAATTTCGTGTAAATTATGAATCAACAAACTTCCAATAGACACGTACTAGCTGACACTACTAAATTAGACCACAACAACCTAACTATTATGTTACAGATACTCTTCTTCAAAATTTGGTTAGCAATTCTTGAAAAGTATGTAAATTTGTAATTTCAGGGTTGCTCTAATGACATAAGAAAATACATAATGATCCAAAAGCGATTTTATATTTGAAGTCAAACTGTTCACCTTTATTTCAATCGCTAAGAGATATTTAACAATAATATTGCCCGACTTAGCTACTTTACCATACGCACATATCTATTTATAAACAGTGGATATCTACCAAGGTCGCCGTAGATTCCCATATCAGATGTTGATGTTTTTGACGTGTAACATTTATTTGCAAAGTTTTAGTTGCGCCATTTCAATCTTTGTATTTAGAATACCCCAAAATTTCAAATGCATAATTTGGAGTTGAACCTAAAAAGGCATCAATTAACTAACAAATAGTTTTTGTTTTTAGGGTATATTTGCGTGTATTTTTTCTAATAAAATGTTAAAATTTTTATCTTGAAAATTTACTAGAATGAAGCATTTTGGTATTTAGGATTTCAAATGAGGATACCCTGTATCCCCACAATTAACAATAGCACTCCAGTACTGACAAAATGAGTACTCAGTACTTATCAAACATTCAGTACTCGAGTACTTACTCGAGTACTATACTCATGCCTGAACAACTTGACCGTTGACCTCATCATGTGACATGTCTTTATGCTCGTGTGAGACCAAACAACTCATCAGGTTGGACACTTGTGTAAAGTTGATTCAAAATTAGTTCTTAAACATCAAAATAGATGCCAGTAGAACTTTTCCTGTTTGAACAACAAAAAATGATCGACGGACGACGGACGGTGAGCAATCATAACAGCTCATTATAAGCACCGCATATTATATAGTAGTATCTTCTACTCATTCCTTCATTCTGCTCTGCTCTCAATCCTTCTTGCTCGCATCTCACTCCCTCCTGCTCGCCCCAACTCCCTCTTGCACGCCTTCCACCTCCTCCTGCTTGCCCCTACTCCCTCTTGCACGCCTTCAACCTCCTCCTGCTCGCCTCTCAGTCCCTCCTCACCTCTAACTCCCTCCTGGTCGCATCTCACTCCCTTCTGCTCGCCCCTACTCCATCTTGCACGCCTTCCACCTCCTCCTGCTCGCCTCTCATTTCTTCCTCACCTCTAACTTCCTCCTGGTCGCCTCTAGCTCCCTCCTGCAGAACCAGATCTATTATTATAATAGTTTTCCCCGATTTTGTAATATACTGATAATACAAACCTATTCCAGTTTCATATCTTCGCCAGCGAAATATACCAAGTGACTCCCGCGCCAGTGTCATAGCAGCCTGTGATGAACGTCAGAATATTTTTGTTAAGCATATTCATTTTTAAAACGAAAATAATAGCAAACTGCCGCATGTCCTTGGTATTATTTTACAACTGCAGCATTAAGCCATACTAAAAAATCATATGACGTACTGCAGCAGTCATTTTCAAATATCGACATAAGTGCGGCAGTAAGCCATATGGCTCAGTGCATTGTTACACTGCTCAGACGATATCCGATGTAGTCCATTTTGCAACGAGCACACAGCCTGGCTCTTCTTAACAAAAATTGCAAAGCTTGGATAATCACGGGTTTTCCATACTGTGTCGGTATAACACACACTGTGATTAAAGCAAACAAAGGTTAGATTTAAGCTTCCAAAGAAACGATATGCTGTAACTGCAGGTGTTGACAGCGTGAAACAGTAAGAACCAATTAAAGTCATATATTTTTAGAGAAGTATTTCTCCCATTTCTGCTCAGAGAAGGTACGGATTTTCCCATGGAGGAAAACCCATCTTACATAGCATGTGACAGCGTTCTCACACAAGACCTGACTAAAATCTGGACCTTATTCATCTGATTTATAATCTATTTCCTTATCCACAAATAGTACTCGTATAAATTTTCATGTCTACGATTGAATATTTAGCGTCATTTTATGCTATCGAGGGCTAACAGACGATCAGTTAACCTAACCACTGTTTCCTGGGATTAACCAGTACTCGAGCACACCCCATCTTCGCAAGTAACTGAATTTTTCCCACTTGAATCAGTGGTGAGAGACGAATGATAATGAGACACAATGTCGTATATCAATCATCACAGAGACTGTTGCCGGGCAGGGGATTCGAACTCATGACTCCTGGATTGATAGTCAGACCCGTAACCGACTGAGCTAATCTACAAAAATATTTTTAAACTTGATTTTGTTGTAGTAAACCGTAAAGCGATAGACATTTTACGCCAGAATAATGACGTCAACATATATGTTAATGACGTCTTGACTACCCACAGAGCCTCGTCCCTGCATGTAATTTTGACTCCTCTCATGCTGGATTCTTATAATCTTAAACATATATATCAACTAATACAATATTAATATATACATTGTATGTACAATAAATAAATCTAGAAAAACATGCCTGTGTGTGCATATATTGTATAATATTGTTTGCATGTTGATCTATAACATTTAAAACTGCATTGAACTTGACTTATTTCATAGTTTTGTCAATTGATTAGTGTGCATACTGTTTAATACCCATGTGGTGTTTTTCCAGCTGTTTCTTTGGACAAAATACAGGTCCTGCACAATGGCCAGACGGCAATCGTCATGTGGAGGCCACAATGACCAAATTGTGCAGCATTTACCCTTGCCCATGCCGAGTGGTCCCTTGTTGTTCGGATGTACAATTACACCAGGTGGTCCCTTATTGGTCGGACGTACAAAAAGATTCGCGACTTGGTACTGAGTTATGGCCGAGTGATGAAGGAGACCAACATACAGATGGTAGAAATCAACCATACGACAATATCGAAGTGGTGAGTAATAAGTGTTTTATGAAAGAAATTTAATATAAAGTTATTTATTACATTATGATGTTTTTGATAGATGTTCTTACAACCTACACACAACATGCTCAAACAACCAGCACAAATCATAATGATTCTTATGCTGATACAGTAACAGTACATGGCCTCGAACACGCAAACCTAAATCAGACAGCCAGTAAGTCAGTGTCGTATATATTGATACATGTGGCTCATATTTATTACAGACATCTAGTTTTATTCTTAGTACTTTACAGTTGACAAAAAACATTCCTGTAAATAAATAACAATGTTCTCTCTTAGATGTATTTTTATACTGTTACTGATTCCTTTTATAATAATATTTGACAATTAAAATTTTTCAGGTTCAATGGACGTGCCAAGAAACAAGAAAAAGAAGTGTTGTAGCAAACAGTGAAAATGCACATTTTGCCTGCAATTTCATCTCGACCACTTCTGCCAGCAATTGTAAAACCAGCAACATTGTCAGCTGGACCAGAACCAGACAATCTCGGGAACAGTCTTCCCAGTAACACTGTAGAACAAGGAGGCAAAGTTCGAAGGCGTCTTCTACCTCAACTTATAGCGCCAGTCCCAGAGACGTACTCAATTGTATTGGCCCAACAGTCTGTCTCTCTTCCTTCACTAGAAGTAAACTAACCAGTGGTCCCATACTCTACTGCTTATTACAGAAAAAGAAAGTTAGAGAAAGATCTGGCATGAGAGGCGACAAGACAGTATGCTTTTGTTTGTGGAAAGTGTGGTCAGGACTGGCAAACTGGCACACACAAACAATATTTTAGCAACTGGTTCCGTCCCAATAACGAAACAACAACATGCGAAGCATGGCACGCTACTTTAGTTGAGAAAGGGTACGGGAAAAAGAGAAAAGAAGTTCTACCAGTAATAATGTCTTCCTCCGATGGATGTTTACTTTATGTTAGTAACAGATTTTGAAATACGATTGTTTTTACTGATAGTGACAGTGTTGTATGATATGTGCTTTACTGATAGTGACAGTATACTGATAGTGACTGTTAATTATATGTTTTATACTGATAGTGACAGTGTTGGATGATATGTGCTTTACTGATAGTGACTGTTGGTTATAGTTTTATACTGATAGTGACAGTGTTGGATGATGTGTGTTATAATGATAGTGACGGTTCTTGGTGATATGTGTTATACTGATAGTGACAGTATTTGGTGATATGTGTTATACTGATTGTGAAAGTATACCAATAGTAAGAGTGTTTGGTGATATGTGTTATACTGAGAGTGGCAGTGTTTGATGATGTTTGTTATACTGATAGTGACAGTATGCTGATAGTGACAGTTTCTGATGATATGTGTTTTAATGATAATGACAGTGTTGGAAAGAGACAGTGATGGATTATCATATGCGTCATACTGATAGAGACAGTAAAGCATTCAAAAATGACAGTGTTATCACCTTTATGTTACCTTTTGACTGTAAATCACCCTCTGTGACATGCTAATCTGCTTTGTAACATAGTCGCAAGGTGAGTGGTGAACCCAAATCAGTCATTACCCAGAAAGCTGGGGGTGCAGGTTAGAGTGTGGTTTGTTTTAATGACATGCATATATATTTATTCTACATGATTGTCACATTTTATAATCTTACATTATCAGACCACCATTTGTTCTCACATTTTTCTTGATTCTCATCTTTTTTTCTTTATTATTTGTAACTACTTTTGTCTATGTCTGTTTAAATCATTAAATTGGAAAGAAAATATGATAAATTATATCCTAGTCTAACAACAGTACATTTTTCATATATTTGAAAATATTGGGCGAAAAATGGAAATTGACGGGGTTTTAATCTTCCTTTTTGCCCTCCAATAGGAAAGTTGGTACCCTTTCCTCATTGTATTCCCATGTTTTAGTTATTTATTTTAATGTATATCATTTTTGCCCTCCTATACTAATTGTTCATTGTATTCTCATATTTTCTCACATTTTCATTTTTTTTAAGTTATGTTTTTTTTATAGTTATATCAAAATCAAAGGGGGGGAATGGAAATTTTCATTTTTTTTAATCTTCATTTGTGCCCTCTACCAGTAATTTTTGGTACCCGTTTCTCATTTAATTCTCATTTATCCTCACTTTTTCATTTATTTTTTGGGGGGATTAATGGAACCCTGAAGAATGGCACCCATCTTTTGCGCAATAAGAACTAGAAAATGTATTGTGTTGTTTTCCAATATGTTTTCACTCTTGTTTTCTTTGATTTTTTAAAAGTTATCTAGAATATATCATAGTCACTATATGCATCTTTTAACTGTTAATCACCCAGCATCTGTAGTGCACGTCTCTAGGGAACTTTTTAAGATTTTTTTTTTTTTGCGACAGTCACTATAGACAGCAGATTGGATATTAAAAAATAAAGCTGCTGACCATCCACGCCTTATTTAATCAGGCCACAGGTAAGAAATCCTAAGTGTGCATGTATGAGATAATGTTATTATATGGGCATTTGGTATATAAGGGATATATTGATTGGTTCTGAAAATAGAATGGTTTTAAATGTTTGGTTACTATTCAGTCTAATACAAAATAGTTGATATTTATTAATCTCATTCCATATATAATTACAGGCTTATATGGAACAGAACATAATTTTATTCACCTAATACAGTATACAGGTTTTTATCACAGCTACACAATTAATACAATGCACATACATATACAAATATATATGGGATTGGTTTTTAAATCATTATTAACAAGATGCTCAAGTATTGCAGGGCAATACAACATCCCTTACTGCGATGTTTCACTATTTGTATAATGCATGTTATTAAACAGTCTAATGTCTGTCACAAAGTCTTGACCCTGTGATAAGGTAATAAGATTCTTAAGGTAGTCTCCTATATAAAAATTAAAATACCATGCATAATCTTCACATTGCTTTCAATCACAAGTCTACCATTTTTTGTGAGTCTATGTGCTACAAATGCATTGTCTCCATGCGATTGTCTAGGGGCAGAGCTTAGAATACTGTCCAAGTAGACACCACGATATAACTGAAACATTGTTGAAAATGACGCTAAACTCCATACAACAACAATATGTCTGTCTCCATGTAAAGTTTGTTATATATGAGTTTTGAATATTTTTATACAATTGATGGCTGACAATGAATCGAATGATCACATGATATAAACGCAATTCGATATTCACATTTTTCAGATAATACACATTGTTGTTGATGAAGCCCATTGTGTTTTAGCATGGGAGAAATTGCAAATTAGACCATTAAACATAATATTGGGACACTTAGGGGCTGTGCTGGAGAAAGTTAATGATTTACTCCTATTGTATTTTGAACACCCTGGAAGTAGATAACAGTTTAAAGTCAAAATTGATGTGTGTTCCTTACTTGTACAACAATCATTACAGTTTATTTTAAATTTATCATGATTTTTCAAAAATTTAGAATATGCTAAAAATATTTATTCCAATATGACATGCCCACTGACCCCATATTAACAAAAGGATATCAATTTAAACATGCCAAATTAATATATTGCAAATGGATTTCCTAACTTAGGTTAGGTTAGACTTAAATATATTCCCCACTTAAAATTGCAACATATTTTGTAATGTATTAATTGAGTCACGTTTCATTATGATTTCAATTTGATCCGTCATACAGGTTTACATGTAGTAAAATTGTTTCATCTTAGAAAGAGTCCGAATAACGATGCAAACGTCGTCAATCAGTATCAAGGTGCTGTCTATTTTTAGAATGGGAATTACGTTTCAAGTTTACAACTCCAATTTGTATATGGAATTAGTCATGTTTTGATGGATTTGACATACAAAAACCATTCAGATTGTATTTGTTAATGAGACATTGATAGTTTTTTTTCCTAATATCTCCTTTTAAAATAGTGCATTAAAGGCATTAAATATTATTATAATATACCAAATATTATTTTTGTAAATTACATTTTGATATTGTGGAGCATGATACTGTGATACTAGTGCAGATAGTTTTCCACAGTCTCCTGTGATCTGGATGATCATCCATGAACTCTGTAACTGCGTGTTGGTGAAATAAACCACATTACTTTCAAAAGATCAATTACTGCATTGTGTGCAGTCTCAGCGCTATGATCTCCTCTTGTTGATGGTGGGCGCTGGCTAACCTCAAGATAAACGTTCGATCTGGAAATTGAATATAACCGATAGGACAATACTTAACGCTTGTTTTCCAGGCTTAAACAGTATTCTGTGTATCAGATCCTAAACATTATAGTCATTTGTTTACTTATTCTGATTCTGGATTTTGCCATTCAGCTGTATACAAACATACACACTCCTTCAATCTTCATTAACATTTAAGTATAATAAACAATGGATTAAACACTCTTTTAAATATTCAAAACATAATGACTCTTATAAAGAAATAATCTATTTTTAGTTTAATAAATATGTGTATTGATTTTGTATTTGTGTATATAAGTGATATGAGGGTATAATATGAGAGATTGAAGATCAATTCTTTTTTGCATTTACAAACAATTTCCTCTCATAATTATTGTTGCGACATATGTCATGATTTATATATACACGTATATTATTAAGGGTGTATGTTTGTGGTAACTAACTCTTCTACCAATGTCTATTACGTCAGAGTTTGTTTAAAGGTAGTATACTTTCGGATATGATAATAGGGTTGCTTTGGTATCTGTCGATCACATTTGTCATGTAATTAATGATGATAATGTTACGTAGGTGGTAGTCTGGTATTTTGCTCAATAAATCTTGGTTAAGAACCGACAATAACAATTTTTGAATTTGATTTGAAAGCACGTTCGATAGAAATATTAAACATTTCCCAAAACCAAACTGGTGTATATTGCATGTACTGCAGTGCATTCGAGATTCGTGCATCTTTTTAATATAATTGTCTTTGAAATGTAAGGTAAAAGACCTGCTGAATGAAAAGTATAATCTTCTCTATAGAAAGTTATCAATAACTAAATCGCCAAAAGGTCCCGTATTGTTAAGATGAGTTTCAATACAATATCAGTAAAGTTTTGGGAAATAAAATAAAATTTATGGATAATACTCCGTAAATTGAAATAGATCCTAGTATTATATGTTTGCAGTATCCGTAAAGTCGGGACCGGGATTTGTCTCAACATCTCCTGACATCAAGACTAATAACAGGATGACCATAGCACAGTGAATATCACAATACTTTGTAGAAAATAAACAGAAGTATATTTGAGATAAAAATCTGCAATGGTAAATATAAACTCAAAAAACATAAACAACTCTTTCAGATAGTATTATTTTAGAGTAAGTCTTCCGAATACCCGCTTGTGCAATTGTGATACACACATATTGCCACACGCCATGAATTTATGTCGTTACCCATTGGGATATTGTCTCATAGAGAGAATTGCTGGAACAACAGGATTGTTTTCATACATATTAAGACTACATACACTATGCTCATAACCATTCGTGTAAACCAGGACCAAACCAGATAAGACAATGGAATATTCATTTAATAGGATAAACAATAAGAATATTGAAATAGTGAATTTGAAAAAAATCGGTGAAGGTATGCTTTTTTCTTTTATAAGTGTAGGTATTGAACCAGTGAATAATTTGAGCCCAGACACATGCTGCAGATTTTGCTTTTTCACTGTGTTTTTGACATAAATGTTAATGGAGCCCTATGGAAAATGTAATAGTGGTGTGAGACGTTTAATAATCTCATTGTATTAACGACGAAAAGGACGACAACGACGACAACGATCAATCAGTGCGATAAGGTACATGTATGTGTTATATAAATGTTCTAGATTTATAAAAAAATAATCAGGTTTATATTGTGTTAAGGCAGAGATCAAGAAACATAAGACAACATCATATATAATTTATGTTTAGATTTAGACTTGTGATAACCATTTTAGTAATCGGGAGAGAGTACAGAGAAACTGTTCTTCTTAAAACATCACTATAGAACGGCATGTTGAGCAGATGTCAATCGTCCCTTGTGAATAAAACAATGCATGCACGAATTGTAAATTGCATAGTAGATGTGTTTACCATTGTTTGTTTTCTCAGATAGTAGCCAGTTTTAAATTGCGGATTGTATTGTTAATTTTTATTTCTTCAAAAAATGTGTAAAACAGTTACAGATATTTCTTGATATAAAATGATTGGCTATTTAAGTACAATGTACAAAACAAATATATTATTTTATAATGCTCAAAATGCTGAAGGTCACCCATTGAGTGGATCAGATGTTTCTGGTGGTGTTTGTCTTTCACAAAAATGCGGCTGTCTCTTGAAAACTGTTTATATATAATGTATGTTGTATTTGTTTGTTGACAGCTGTATTTGTTTTATTGTAATAATTATAGTCATATGTTAAAATAAATAATTAAAAGTACAAAATATATTGCTTTTTCGTCACTCTTTAGCTGATATTAGCTGCAGGCATAATGTTAGCATTTCTGATCACTTTGTTAGGCTTAGCTCCTTAATATATCACCACCATAATCGTCACCAGACTTGCATAGTAATATAACCATACTATTCCACAATTTCATGGCATTTTTAACAAACGTGTTTCGCTAGTCACGTAAATGTGTACCAAATGCTTTCTTTCGTTAATTTGCAGAACTTTATATCAAAATGATAACAGTATTTAAAATGATCGGATCAATTATTTCTTGTTTGGTTATTTAACGTAAGTTTTATGTCATCGATGATTAACATTATAGAAAAAAATGGTACTAGAAGTTTCATTGCTTGGCACTCAGCATTTAGAGGAAAGTTAGTCGGTGTCGGTATAATGTGACTGGGTGGGGTATCATACCGTGTGTCTGCTGCATGATACTCCAGTGTTGCCGAGCTTGGAATACTGTCTCAAACAGACACTATCACAATATAACTGACAAATTGATGAAAGCGTCACTTAACACCATACAACAACAAATGACAATTAGACGTAATGTTGTATATCAATCATTATGGAGACTGACCGGATGGAGATTCAACTTCACGACCCTGACTTGATAGTCAGACTAACTACCAACTGACCAACTGGAATTTTGCACAGTCTCTGTGATGCTCAATCATTCATTTTATTTTTGGGCCTTCATTGTCCTACCCCAGGATATGTGGAAAAACAATTAGTGACTTGAAGAGATAAGAGTCGTGTAATATTGGTTAACAGTTAGGTAAATCCTCAGAACGGTGATTTAATGCGCTGAACGCCGTTACATAAGTAAGATAATGTTGACGAAAGTTGTATAATCCCATACAAACACTAGACAGCAATACAAGTTATATACCCTTAATGTGCAATACACAAATATCAAATTGCAATATGTATTTAATGTATAAAATTTACAGATAATGATAGAAAAAGTGTATCTAATCCTTACTAAATGCCGATGATAAAATAGCAATTGTTTATTTCTAAAGCAATAAATTGAAATGTTCGGGGCGGAATCGATTTCTGATAGACAGACGGACATATGTCAAACTAAAACAATTAGTTACATCGTTGTATTATTACTGAAAAGATGTGTGTTAAATACATTATTTAAAGCCTGAAACATTGACATATTTATTTAATATATTATTGTGCACGTTATTTATCGCTTACTTATGACGAATGTGCACTACAAGCATTCATACTAGGCCAATTCATCATCATCAGACTATGGGCATAGTCGAGGTTTTATTAATGGATTTTGATACAATAAAACGCATTTAAACCAAATGTTCTAAAGGAAATAGTTTCAGAATTACTAAATGTAAGTTATCCAGTATTATATTAATATATAACGGACCTTTTTTCAGCCTTGCAACTCCAAACAATGCACAATTTGTAATTCAAGAGATATAGAAGAGGAATTTCATTATTCTGATTTGTTCAGGGTACAAACATATTCGTAAATTATATGTTAGAAAATAGTATTATAGAAACTCTAGTTTACTCTGGCGTAACGTCTATATTTTTAAAGATGTTTTTGTTAGCGTAAGAATAAAAATAGGTAGGCTATGATAACGAGTCAGTGTGGATAAGGATATGATTGGTACAAACGAGGTTGTTGACCCCGAATAAAACACATATACGGTATATATTCAGACAAATTCAGTATAAAAGTTAATATTTGCAACATCCTTTCATTCAAAAGAATATCCAGCTTACTCCTATTCCTGCCTGCATACAGTAGCCAGTCTACGTATCTTGACTGTCATTTTCTCCGAACCGGAAGTAGAGTGAACTTGTCCATATAGTTTGGGTTATTCCGTCGTCATCCGGAATGATTCCGCTCTCGTTAAGATGTTCTATATAAGTAAGGCACCAGCCTTTTCCGGTTTGATAAGAGATTACGGACAACACGAGGTGTGCAAGCTGGACATATGTTTCAACTTTTATACTCACATAACTTGCTCCACAGAGCATGTCCATCTAATATATATGCACATGTTTTGATCTGTTTGTTTGTAAAAACAAACATCAACAGAAGAGCAATCTTTTGATATATGTCGTTCAACTCCTTGTGGTATAAAGCTGGTATTTTTGCACGTATGTTTATCTCTAAGAAGAACCAGGTCCACTTCTGGCTATGGCTGAGTGGTCTAAGGCGCCATGTCAAGTCCACTAACGATCGCTGTGGTCTCGTTGGTTCGAGTTCTTCTCGGATACTTACTACAGGATGATGGTTGTAGTCCGGTGCACGGTCTTCCTTAACCATTAAAACAGGGTCGCCATATATATCGTGACATGTGTTATAAATGGCGTTAAACCTTTCCAAAAAATCTTTACAGACAGTATAAATATAAATGAACAAGTCCATATCTACAAAGTGGATGCCCTATGAAAGCAACAATTTCAACGAGAAAGGAGACGGTCCACGAAATCAAATGGGAAAAAAACACTAAAGGGAGCTGATCTTCCAATTTCCATCAAACATTTTAGATTTTTATTTTAAATATGTATATCTCTATAAACAAGTTAGTCGTGTTCAACCAAAAACTGTAAGAATGCTAATTGAACAGTTGAGCTTTTAGATTTAATATTCCGTGGTATGTATAGTCAAATGAAGTATAGTAGCTAATTAATAATTTTAACACACCTCAATGAATCCCTTAAAGAATCGGCTATTTAAGTATGGTTACTGCGTAATGAACAGAATGTAAATAGCTGATCTAAATATTAATCAAGCGCACACACGATCTCACAGACGGACTTGCATGAATAGGAAAAATGTTTCCTAAATGCATCGCCTTTCCTTCGAGCGAGACCAAATTTAAGACAATTTACGTCGCAACAGAGAGCATGCCTATTTTCATATTATAGTAGTAGCACCTTGGGCGTGACAATGTTTTATGGCCATACACTGTTGTGGATAACGGAAAGGCTGTAGACGTCACGATATATCATTTCCAAAGGCTCTATAATGAATGGTATATGATTGGAATGTGTTCGTGTTTTGCACGTTTGTCAACTGTTGACAATTGCCATGCGCTACATTTTTAGGAAACACCAATGTTTATGTCCGACAACATGCACTTTTTATATGACATTCGTTTCATCTGATACTCAGGTTTTATCCCATACAATTATAGAATATATACACGCTTACATCCGTGGGAGTGATTAATAATGTTGATGGAGAATGCAGAACAACAAATAATATTAGTTAATTATATTTTATTTTAAGTTTGGCATTGTTTGGCTACGGCTCAATATTTCGGGCAGCCGGCAACAACAAATGGGCAGCCCTCAACAAAACAATCCCCATCATGGGGCAAATAAATCACACAAATCACAACCCCTTCATGGGGCAATAGTTAATATAAAGCACAATCCCCTACATAAGGCAAATATTTCACATATAAGTTAAAATTGTACATGTTCTTTCAAGTTTCATTTCACATGAATCGATCAGCTAAACTGAATGAAACCAATCCTGCGTGAGAGTGACTGGAAAAACAAATTCTATTTATTTTAAACTGTTTAATATTTCGCTGACCGCCTCGCAAAGTGTTCAATTTACATCCCACGATAAGATCACTAATTGGCCAGTAGCGGGTTATGATAAAACATTGACGAATTAAACGGAAAAGTGACGACATATGGTTTTATGAAGGACGGAATCTACCATTATCTTCGAGTGATAATTTTATCTTTATAATTCAACACACTTTCCATTATTAACTAAACAGGAAATTATAGGTGATGCATCTTTAAAACCATTGATGTTTTTAACATCATGGGTAAACACCTGTCTCTTTGTAAGAGGTACTGAGTATAAATAGTACGATATCTAAATTATTTGATGGTCTTGCAAACGTTAAGCGTTGCATGTCACTGTTCTATAGGTGTAATTTCCATATGTTTACATTAGATGGCCTCCTCTCACCGTTATGGTGAAAAAGAGATAGTAGCAGCAGCTGGTGTCACACCTGTCGCAAATATATTTATGAGGTCATTGTCAATATTTACACTCCACAGCTGACCTTTCCGCCGAATTACACCACCATCCCTGACTGTATGTTCTCGGAAAGTAGGTCTAAAATACAACACAGAAATACCTCTGATGTATCAACAACACAAATATTTTATCTCACAGATATATCTATATCTGCACTTAATCAGCATTTTCAATCAAAGATATGACCATAAAACCTACACTTCAATTTTACTATGAACTAATTTCAGGCCGGAACCGGAAGCACTTCCGTAGTGGTGTGACACCTATATAAAATACAAGATTGAATGTTTTAGGTAAATTATTTTTTAAAAAGTTTAAGCATGGCCTAACAAATAAGCTACTGGATAATATGATAGCTGATCTTGGATCAAAATGGAAATTGTGTTATGACAATGTGTTGATACTTAACGACTTTAAAAACGCTTGTTAACAACGACTAATTAGCCAGGAATGTGGCCAGTGTGTAATCACAGCAGACCACTTGACCAAAACCGCTGTCACTCCAATTTGCTGTCATTCCAACCCGCTGTCACTCCAATCCGCTATCATTCCAAACTAACCCGCTGTCACTCCAACCCAACCTGCTGTCATTCAAACCTGCTGTCACTCCAACCCACTATCACTCCAACCCACTGTCACTCCAATCTGCTGTCACTCCAACCCAACCTGCTGTCACTCTAACCTGCTGTCACTCCAACCCAACCTGCTGTCATTCCAACCTGCTGTCACTCCAACCAAACCCGCTGTCACTCAAACCCAACCCGCTGTCTCTCCAACCCGCTGTCACTCCAACCCAACTTGCTGTCACTCAAATCCGCTGTCACTCCAACCAAACTCGCTGTCACTCAAAACTGCTGTCACCCCAACCCAACCTGCTGTCACTCCAACCCAATCCGCTGTCACACCAACCAGCTGTCACTCCAACCCAACCTACTGTCACTCCAATTCGCTGTTATTCAAACCCCCTGTCACTCCAGCCCAATCAGCTGTCACTCCAACCCAACCCGCTGTCACTCCAACCCAACCCACTGTCACTCCATTTTTACTTTTTTCTATTTTTTAATAAATTTCTTTTTTCACTGCCATTGATTTAGTGTCATAAGTTTATTGATAAGTACGACAATGAAAAGAAGTCTATAAGCATGATGCTGTCGTACTTATCCCTTTTATATTATTGTACGTCAATATTTTTTACATAGTGTATGTATATTAACAAATAAATTATGTTTAAACTAAATTACATGAAACCAAACACTGATTCGATCAACGCTCGGTTCTTTCCGCCCATAAACGTATTATTATACTTTTGTCGCGACGTTCATGGAGATAGAGGTGCAATGGAGTGTGTTGTACTAAGGTTTTAGGTGCGTCGATAATCTGAGATTGAATGTACATGTATGTCAAAGTGGTCTTGAAAAAATGGTACTGGTCTGGAAGTGGTCTGGTGTTGCTGGGTGCGCCTACATCCGCTATATGGCCATGTACGGTACTTACTTAGACAATTAAAATACGTACCGTACTTTGTCAGACGCGAGTTTGTGCAAACTAATTGTAAACTGTTTAATATACGATAACAAGTGACATACATTCCAGTGAAACAGTTAACATTTACACGCATACACTAGTAATGTATAATACATGTATAGTATTATAATACTTTGCCTAAGACACAGTCATACGCCATAAAGCCAGTGCTTGAACTTATTTTTGGAAATACGCTAAGAACGCAGGAAATGCATCCACAAAGTCTTTTTTCTTCTGGTGCATGGAGATGGTTGCGGTTTAATGAAAAATGCTACAGCTAAAATATGTTGATGTTTCTGTTGGAAATGGAAGGTTAGGGGAAAGGGTTACACGATACGTCCTTTGTATGTACTAAACGCAATGACAACTAAATACCGACAAGGACGGCTTGTTTTGCAGATACACAGATACCATGTTATGCGTACATGTCATTTTATTATTGTACCAAATGACTATAAAGTAACATATAATCGATTACATTGTATTATAATGTGCGTTGAATGTTATACGCATGACTATTTAACTAACATTCGTACATAACATGACTACTTAGAAAATTTCAATCATACATTTCTTAATATCCGAACTACATATACTAGCACCTGACAAACAGTAAATAGTTGCTTACAATAACTATACATAATGTAAATATTACAGTATATAGACAATATACGTAATCTGTGCCAAGCTACACGTACTCCAGTCTGTATCGAGAGGCATTAGGTTGTTCTATCTCAATAAAACAACTTGCACTTAAATTAGTCGAACTGTAGCAATAATGTTATGCGGTCAATGAAAACGCACCACGAAATATATTTATTATCAATTTAGACTGCTCTACTTTTTGGATGTCAAAACTGAAATAAAATAATGTCCCGGGACTTACAACAAATGTTTCGTAAAAGAACAAATGCATTTTATTGTATTTGAGCTAAATTTCAATGTCTAAATGAAGAAGGGTGACACTGAAAGTTCACAAAACCCAGCAACGGATGCGTCCGCCGTTTCCATCTACTACAGACTGGCATCTACGTCTCATACAAGGGATGAGACGCTGAATCCTGTATTGTGGGATGGCATCCCGCTCGTCTATCAGTACCTGCACTAACTGTTTACATCTACTACAGACTGGCATCTACGCCTCACACTGCAGATGTAACGCTGAATCCTGTATTGTGGGATGGCATCCCGCTCGTCTATCAGTACCTGCACTAACTGTTTACATCTACTACAGACTGGCATCTACGCATCATACTGCGGGTGCAACACTGAATCCTGTATTGTGGGATGGCATCCCACTCGTCTATCAGTGCCTGCACTACTACAGACTGGCATCTCTGCCTTATACTGCGGATGTGACAATGAATCCTGTATTGTGGGATGGCATCCCGCTCGTCTATCAGTACCTGAACTAAATGTTTACATCTACTACAGACTGGCATCTACGCTTCATACTGCGGATGTGACGCTGAATCCTACATTGTGGGATGGCATCCAATTCGTCTATCAGTGCCTGCACTACTACAGACTGGCATCTACGCCTCATACTGCGGATGTGACAATGAATCCTGTATTGTGGGATGACATCCCGCTCGTCTATCAGTACCTGCACTAACTGTTTACATCTACTACAGTCTGGCATTTACGCCTCATACTGCGGATGTGACAATGAATCCTGTATTGTGGGATGGCATCCTGATCGTCTATAGGTACCTGCACTAACTGTTTACATCTACTACAGACTGGCATCTACGCCTCATACTACGGATGAGACGCTGAATCCTGTATTTCGGGATGGCATCCCGCTCGTCTATCAGTACCTGCACTACTACAGACTAGCATCTACGCCTCATACTGCGGATGTGACTATGAATCCTGTATTGTGGGACGGCATCCCGCTCGTCTATCTGTACCTGAACTAACTGTTTACATCTACTACAGACTGGCATCTACGCCTCATACTGCGGATGTGATGCTCAATCCTGTATTGTGGGATGGCATCCCACTCATCTATCAGTGCCCGCACTAACTGTTTACATCTACTACAGACTGGCATCTACGCCTCATACTACAGATGTGACGCTGAATCCTGTATTGCGGGATGGCATCACACTCGTCTATCAGTACCTGTACTAACTGTTTACATCTACTACAGGCTGGCATTTACGCCTCATACTGCGGATGTGACAATGAATCCTGTATTGTGGGATGGCATCCCGCTCGTCTATCAGTGCCTGCACTACTACAGACTGGCATCTACGCCTCATACTACGGATGAGACGCTGAATACTGTATTGTGGGATGGCATCCCGCTCGTCTATCAGTACCTGCACTAACTGTTTACATCTACTACAGACTGGCATCTACGCCTCATTCTGCGGATGTGACAATGAATCCTGTATTGTGGGATGACATCCCGCTCGTCTATCAGTACCTGCACTAACTGTTTACATCTACTACAGTCTGGCATTTACGCCTCATACTGCGGATGTGACAATGAATCCTGTATTGTGGGATGGCATCCTGATCGTCTATCAGTACCTGCACTAACTGTTTACATCTACTACAGACTGGCATCTACGCCACATACTGCGGATGTGACTATGAATCCTGTATTGTGGGATGGCATCCCGCTCGTCTATCAGTACCTGCACTAACTGTTTACATCTACTACAGACTGGCATCTACGCCTCATACTAAGGATGTGACGCTGAATCCTGTATTGTGGGATGGCATCCCGCTCGTCTATCAGTACCTGCACTAACTGTTTACATCTACTACAGACTGGCATCTACTCCTCATACTGCGGATGTGACGCTGAATCCTGTATTGTTGGATGGCATCCTTCTCGTCTATCAGTACCTGCACTAACTGTTTACATCTACTACAGACTGGCATCTACGCCTCAAACTGCCGATGTGACGCTGAATCCTGTATTGTGGGATGGCATCCCGCTCGTCTATCAGTACCTGAACTAAATGTTTACATCTACTACAGACTGGCATCTACGCATCATACTGCGGATGTGACGCTGAATCCTATATTGTGGGATGGCATCCAACTCCTCTATCAGTGCCTGCACTACTACAGACTGGCATCAACGCCTCATACTGCGGATGTGACAATGAATCCTGTATTGTGGGATGGCATCCCGCTCGTCTATCAGTACCTGCACTAACTGTTTACATCTACTACAGACTGGCATCTACGCCTCATACTGCGGATGTGATGCTGAATCCTGTATTGTGGGATGGCATCCCACTCGTCTATCAATGCCTGCACTAACTGTTTACATCTACTACAGACTGGCATCTACGCCTCATACTACGGATGAGACGCTGAATCCTGTATTGTGGGATGACATCCCGCTCGTCTATCAGTACCTGCACTACTACAGACTAGCATCTACACCTCATACTGCGGATGTGACTATGAATCCTGTATTGTGGGATGGCATCCCGCTCGTCTATCAGTACCTGAACTAACTGTTTACATCTACTACAGACTGGCATCTACGCCTCATACTGCGGATGTGATGCTCAATCCTGTATTGTGGGATGGCATCCCACTCGTCTATCAGTATCTGTACTAACTGTTTACATCTACTACTGGCTGGCATTTACGCCTCATACTGCGGATGTGACAATGAATCCTGTATTGTGGGATGGCATCCTGATCGTCTATCAGTACCTGCACTAACTGTTTACATCTACTACAGACTGGCATCTACGCCACATACTGCGGATGTGACGCTGAATCCTGTACTGTGGGATGACATCCCCCTCGTCTATCAGTACCTGCACTAACTGTTTACATCTACTACAGTCTGGCATTTACGCCTCATACTGCGGATGTGACAATGAATCCTGTATTGTGGGATGGCATCCTGATCGTCTATCAGTACCTGCACTAACTGTTTACATCTACTACAGACTGGCATCTACGCCACATACTGCGGATGTGACGCAAAGTCCTGTATTGTGGGATGGCATCCCGCTCGTCTATCAGTACCTGCACTAACTGTTTACATCTACTACAGACTGGCATCTACGCCTCATACTGCGGATGTGACGCTCAATCCTGTATTGTGGGATGGCATCCTGCTCGTCTATCAGTACCTGCACTAACTGTTTACATCTACTACAGACTGGCATGTACGCCTCATACTACGGATGTGACGCTCAATCCTGTATTGCAGGATGGCATAACAATCGTCTATCAGTATTTGTACTAACTGTTTACATCTACTACAGGCTGGCATTTACGCCTCATACTGCGGATGTGACAATGAATCCTGTATTGTGGGATGGCATCCCGCTCGTCTATCAGTGCCTGCACTACTACAGACTGGCATCTACGCCTCATACTACAGATGAGACGCTGAATACTGTATTGTGGAATGGCATCCCGCTCGTCTATCAGTACCTGCACTAACTGTTTACATCTACTACAGACTGACATCTACGCCTCATACTGCGGATGTGACAATGAATCCTGTATTGTGGGATGGCATCCCACTCGTCTATCAGTACCTGCACTAACTGTTTACATCTACTACAGACTGGCATCTACGCCTCATTCTGCGGATGTGACGCTGAATCCTGTATTGTGGGATGGCATCCCACTAGTCTATCAGTGGCTACACTACTACAGACTGGTATCTACGCCTCATACTGCGGATGTGACAATGAATCCTGTATTGTGGGATGGCATCCCTCTTGTCTATCAGTACCTGCACTAACTGTTTACATCTACTACAGACTGGCATCTACGCCTCATACTGCGGATGTGACAATGAATCCTGTATTGTGGGATGGCATCCCGCTCGTCTATCAGTACCTGCACTAACTGTTTACATCTACTACAGACTGGCATCTATGCCTCATACTGCGGATGTGACAATGAATCCTGTATTGTGGGATGGTATCCCGCTCGTCTATCAGTACCAGCACTAACTGTTTACATCTACTACAGACTGGCATCTACGCCTAATACTGCAGATGTGACAATGAATCCTGCATTGTTGGATGGCATCCCGCTCGTCTATCAGTACCTGCACAAACTGTTTACATCTACTACAGACTGGCATCTATGCCTCATACTGCGGATGTGATGCTCAATCCTGTATTGTGGGATGGCATCCCGCTTGTCTATCAGTACCTGCACTAACTGTTTACATCTACTACAGACTGGCATCTACGCCTCATTCTGCGGATGTGACAATGAATCCTGTATTGTGGGATGACATCCCGCTCGTCTATCAGTACCTGCACTAACTGTTTACATCTACTACAGACTGGCATTTACGCCTCATACTGCGGATGTGACAATGAATCTTGTATTGTGGGATGGCATCCCGCTCGTCTATCAGTACCTGCACTAACTGTTTACATCTACTACAGACTGGCATCTACGCTTCATACTGCAGATGTGACGCTTAATCCTGTATTGTGGGATGGCATCCCGCTCGTCTATCAGTACCTGCACTAACTGTTTACATCTACTTCAGACTAGCATCTACTCCTCATACTGCGGATGTGACGCTGAATCCTGTAATGTGGGATGGCATCCTTCTCGTCTATCAGTACCTGCACTAACTGTTTACATCTACTACAGACTGGCATCTACGCTTCAAACTGCGGATGTGACGCTGAATCCTGTATTGTGGGATGGCATCCCGCTCGTCTATCAGTACCTGCACTTACTGTTTACATCTACTACAGACTGGCATCTACGCCTCAAACTGCGGATGTGACGCTGAATCATGGATTGTGGGATGGCATCCAGCTCGTCTATCAGTACCTGCACTAACTGTTTACATCTGCTACAGACTGGCATCTACGCCTCATACTGCGGATGTGACGCTGAATCCTGTATTGTGGGATGGCATCCCGCTCTTCTATCAGTACCTGCACTAACTGTTTACATCTACTACAGACTGGCATTTACGCCTCATACTGCGGATGTGACAATGAATCCTGTATTGTGGGATGGCATCCCGCTCGTCTATCAGTACCTGCACTTACTGTTTACATCTACTACAGACTGGCATCTACGCCTCAAACTGCGGATGTGACGCTGAATCATGGATTGTGGGATGGCATCCAGCTCGTCTATCAGTACCTGCACTAACTGTTTACATCTGCTACAGACTGGCATCTACGCCTCATACTGCGGATGTGACGCTGAATCCTGTATTGTGGGATGGCATCCCGCTCTTCTATCAGTACCTGCACTAACTGTTTACATCTACTACAGACTGGCATTTACGCCTCATACTGCGGATGTGACAATGAATCCTGTATTGTGGGATGGCATCCCGCTCGTCTATCAGTACCTGCACTTACTGTTTACATCTACTACAGACTGGCATCTACGCCTCATACTGCGGATGTGACGCTGAATCCTGTATTTTGGGATGGCATCCCACTAGTCTGTCAGTGCCTACACTACTACAGACAGGCATTTACGCCTCATACTGCGGATGTGACAATGAATCCTGTATATCAACTACAGACTGGCATCTTCGCCTCATACTGCAGATGTGACGCTGAATCCTGTATTGTGGGATGGCATCCTTCTCGTCTATCAGTACCTGCACTAACTGTTTACATCTACTACAGACTGGCATCTACGCCTCAAACTGCCGATGTGACGCTGAATCCTGTATTGTGGGATGGCATCCCGCTCGTCTATCAGTACCTGAACTAAATGTTTACATCTACTACAGACTGGCATCTACGCATCATACTGCGGATGTGACGCTGAATCCTATATTGTGGGATGGCATCCAACTCGTCTGTCAGTGCCTGCACTACTACAGATTGGCATCTACGCCTCATACTGCGGATGTGACAATGAATCCTGTATTGTGGGATGGCATCCCGCTCGTCTATCAGTACCTGCACTAACTGTTTACATCTACTACAGACTGGCATCTACGCCTCATACTGCGGATGTGATGCTGAATCCTGTATTGTGGGATGGCATCCCACTCGTCTATCAATGCCTGCACTAACTGTTTACATCTACTACAGACTGGCATCTACGCCTCATACTACGGATGAGACGCTGAATCCTGTATTGTGGGATGGCATCCCGCTCGTCTATCAGTACCTGCACTACTACAGACTAGCATCTACACCTCATACTGCGGATGTGACTATGAATCCTGTATTGTGGGATGGCATCCCGCTCGTCTATCAGTACCTGAACTAACTGTTTACATCTACTACAGACTGGCATCTACGCCTCATACTGCGGATGTGATGCTCAATCCTGTATTGTGGGATGGCATCCCACTCGTCTATCAGTATCTGTACTAACTGTTTACATCTACTACAGGCTGGCATTTACGCCTCATACTGCGGATGTGACAATGAATCCTGTATTGTGGGATGGCATCCTGATCGTCTATCAGTACCTGCACTAACTGTTTACATCTACTACAGACTGGCATCTACGCCACATACTGCGGATGTGACGCTGAATCCTGTACTGTGGGATGACATCCCGCTCGTCTATCAGTACCTGCACTAACTGTTTACATCTACTACAGTCTGGCATTTACGCCTCATACTGCGGATGTGACAATGAATCCTGTATTGTGGGATGGCATCCTGATCGTCTATCAGTACCTGCACTAACTGTTTACATCTACTACAGACTGGCATCTACGCCACATACTGCGGATGTGACGCAAAGTCCTGTATTGTGGGATGGCATCCCGCTCGTCTATCAGTACCAGCACTAACTGTTTACATCTACTACAGACTGGCATCTACGCCTCATACTGCGAATGTGACGCTCAATCCTGTATTGTGGGATGGCATCCTGCTCGTCTATCAGTACCTGCACTAACTGTTTACATCTACTACAGACTGGCATCTACGCCTCATACTACGGATGTGACGCTCAATCCTGTATTGCAGGATGGCATAACAATCGTCTATCAGTATCTGTACTAACTGTTTACATCTACTACAGGCTGGCATTTACGCCTCATACTGCGGATGTGACAATGAATCCTGTATTGTGGGATGGCATCCCGCTCGTCTATCAGTGCCTGCACTACTACAGACTGGCATCTACGCCTCATACTACAGATGAGACGCTGAATACTGTATTGTGGAATGGCATCCCGCTCGTCTATCAGTACCTGCACTAACTGTTTACATCTACTACAGACTGACATCTACGCCTCATACTGCGGATGTGACAATGAATCCTGTATTGTGGGATGGCATCCCACTCGTCTATCAGTACCTGCACTAACTGTTTACATCTACTACAGACTGGCATCTACGCCTCATTCTCCGGATGTGACGCTGAATCCTGTATTGTGGGATGGCATCCCACTAGTCTATCAGTGGCTACACTACTACAGACTGGTATCTACGCCTCATACTGCGGATGTGACAATGAATCCTGTATTGTGGGATGGCATCCCTCTTGTCTATCAGTACCTGCACTAACTGTTTACTTCTACTACAGACTGGCATCTACGCCTCATACTGCGGATGTGACAATGGATCCTGTATTGTGGGATGGCATCCCGCTCGTCTATCAGTACGTGCACTAACTGTTTACATCTACTACAGACTGGCATCTATGCCTCATACTGCGGATGTGACAATGAATCCTGTATTGTGGGATGGCATCCCGCTCGTCTATCAGTACCAGCACTAACTGTTTACATCTACTACAGACTGGCATCTACGCCTAATACTGCAGATGTGACAATGAATCCTGCATTGTTGGATGGCATCCCGCTCGTCTATCAGTACCTGCACAAACTGTTTACATCTACTACAGACTGGCATCTATGCCTCATACTGCGGATGTGACGCTGAATCCTGTATTGTGGGATGGCATCCCGCTTGTCTATCAGTACCTGCACTAACTGTTTACATCTACTACAGACTGGCATCTACGCCTCATTCTGCGGATGTGACAATGAATCCTGTATTGTGGGATGACATCCCGCTCGTCTATCAGTACCTGCACTAACTGTTTACAACTACTACAGACTGGCATTTACGCCTCATACTGCGGATGTGACAATGAATCTTGTATTGTGGGATGGCATCCCGCTCGTCTATCAGTACCTGCACTAACTGTTTACATCTACTACAGACTGGCATCTACGCCTCATACTGCGGATGTGACGCTGAATCCTGTATTGTGGGATGGCATCCCGCTCGTCTATCAGTACCTGCACTAACTGTTTACATCTACTTCAGACTAGCATCTACTCCTCATACTGCGGATGTGACGCTGAATCCTGTAATGTGGGATGGCATCCTTCTCGTCTATCAGTACCTGCACTAACTGTTTACATCTACTACAGACTGGCATCTACGCCTCAAACTGCCGATGTGACGCTGAATCCTGTATTGTGGGATGGCATCCCGCTCGTCTATCAGTACCTGCACTTACTGTTTACATCTACTACAGACTGGCATCTACGCCTCAAACTGCGGATGTGACGCTGAATCATGGATTGTGGGATGGCATCCAGCTCGTCTATCAGTACTTGCACTAACTGTTTACATCTGCTACAGACTGGCATCTACGCCTCATACTGCGGATGTGACGCTGAATCCTGTATTGTGGGATGGCATCCCGCTCGTCTATCAATACCTGCGCTAACTGTTTACATCTACTACAGACTGGCATCTACACCTCATACTGCGGATGTGACGCTTAATCCTGTATTGTGGGATGGCATCCCGATCGTCTATCAGTACCTGCACTAACTGTTTACATCTACTACAGACTGGCATCTACACCTCATACTGCGGATGAAACGCTGAATCCTGTATTTCGGGATGGCATCCCGCTCGTCTATCAGTGCCTGCACTAACTGTTTACATCTACTACAGGCTGGCATCTACTCCTCATACTGCGGATGTGACAGTGAATCCTGTATTGTGGGATGCCATCCCGCTCGTCTATCAGTACCTGCACTAACTGTTTACATCTACTACAGACTGGCATCTACGCCTCATACTGCGGATGTGACGCTGAATCCTGTATTGTGGGATGGCATCCCGCTCGTCTATCAGTGCCTGCACTACTACAGACTGGCATCTACGCCTCATACTGCGGATGTGACAATGAATCCTGTATTGTGGGATGACATCCCGCTCGTCTATCAGTTCCTGAACTAACTGTTTACATCTACTACAGACTGGCATCTACGCCTCATACTACGGATGTGACCCTGAATCCTGTATTGTTGGATGGCATCCCGCTCGTCTATCAGTGCCTGCACTACTACAGACTGGCATCTACGCCTCATACTGCGGATGTGACGCTGAATCCTGTATTGTGGGATTGAGTCCCACTCGTCTATCAGTACCTGCACTAACTGTTTACATTTCCTATAGACTGGCATCTACGCCTCATACTACGGATGAGACGTTGAATCCTATATTGTGGGATGGCATCCCACTCGTCTATCAGTATCTGCACTAACTGTTTACATCTACTCAAACTGGCATCTACGCCTCATACTGCGGATTTGACAATGAATCCTGTATTGTGGGATGGCATCCCTCTCGTCAATCTGTACCTGAACTAACTTTTAACATCTACTACAGACTAACATCTACGCCTCATACTGCGGATGTGACGCTGAATCCTGTATTGTGGGATGGCATCCCACTCGTCTATCAGTAGCTAAACTTACTGTTTACATCTACAGACTGGCATCTACGCCTAACAATGCGGATGTGACGCTGAATCCTGTATTGTGGGATGGCATCACACTCGTCTATCAGTACCTGAACTAACTGTTTACATCTACTACAGACTGACATCTACGCCTCATACTGCGGATGAGATGCTGAATCCTGTATTGTGGAATGGCATCACACTCGTCTATCAGTACCTGCACTAAATGTGCCTTGTTTATGACGTGACGTCCGTTTTACACTCACCGCCCGAGCTGGTCCCATAAATGCTAAATAGGGCTCAGGTCTGGCGAAAATGCTGACCAGGGCAGAACTTGAACGTTGTTTTGACCCAGGAACTCAGACGTTAACTTGGATGAATGTGGCCTAGCAATGTCCTGCTGAAACAACGTGGCTTCACGGTGATCTCGAAGAACGATTTTGTCAACGTATCGTTGAACTATCAGACTTGGTGGTATCATGATATACCGAGCCACACCATTACACTACCCCCGTCCCACCGTCATGCTGCCGGACGCAGCATTCTGCGTAACGCTCACCTTGGTGATGTCACACCTTACGCCCTCTAAACCCCCATCCAGCATATCTATAGAAAACCTGGGGTAGTATTTTCCAACAAGTATTTCGAATTTTCTAAGACTTAAGCTAGAAAATACAAATGTCTGCCTTAGATATTTAGTTTACCGTGACAGGTAAAATAATCATGAGCATTTATTTGACTAAATATTAAGTGTCCGTACATGCTTGCAAATTCTGGCCTAAAAACATGGTCTGTAATTGTGGTTTTTCAACATCCATTCTTGAGTTCAATTCTAAAAATATTCTTAAGAATGGTTGGTGAATACCACCCCTGGACTCATCAGTGAAAAGAACATCTTTCAATTGATTTTGCGTCCATCGTAGATGCCGACGACACCACAACTCACAGTTACATCGCCTCTCTGGTGTCAATACGTTACCCTTTTAAGGATTATGTCAATACTGGGGTATGCATCTGAAATATGGGGCTACAGCAAATCAAAAGAAATTGAAAAATTACATATAGAATTTTGTAAACAAATACTTAATGTTAGAACTAGCACATGCTCATCGGCTATATACGGTGAGTTGGATAGATACCCTTTGTACATATCACGCTATATTAGAATTATAAAATTCTGGTACAAATTGATAAATACTGATAATATTATTTTACAGAAAGTATACACACTTGCATATGATAATCGTATAAAAGATAAAACGAATTGATTGTCTAATGTTAAACAAATGTTATCTGACTATGGCTTTGGATATATTTGGGAAGATCCCTCGATGATTGTCAATAATAATTTTATTCATGTATATAAACAAAGAGTTATTTACAGTTTCCTACAAAATTGGTATTTAAATAAATCAAATAGTGGTGTGCTAGAATATATAATAATGTTAAAACTTCTTTTGCCTACGAACAATATTTAGATATGTTACCATGTGATTTGAGAACATATATTTGTAAAATTCGATTATCATCACATTCATTAAGATTACAAACAGGACGTTATGCGAGAAATAGAACGATTCTCTATATTGTAATTTGCAGAAACTAGAAGATGAATTTCATTTTATTTTGATATGTCCCTGATATCTAGAGTTAAGACAACAATATATAAGCAACTACTTTTTTCCACGTGACATGATCTAAATATATTTGTTAACATGTGTATTGATATGACAATTACTAATCAAAAAAAATTATGTTCTGTTCTGTTCTGATTATGGGTTGAAATTCCAACAAGCGTCGACGCACGGTGGAGCGATAAATGCGTTGCTGGTTATATCCCCTTTCTTCCTGGACAGTCCGTGTTGCTGTTTGAAGGCGATCTCGGAGGTGCGTAAGGACAATATGGCGGTCTTGTTGACCGTGGACGTGGACGATCAGCAACACAGTCGGTTTCTTGGTGTCGTCTAACTAACCGCATGATAGTGGAGTGAGAATAATGCATACTACGTGCAATAGCGTGATATGACAATCCCCCGGTTACCATACGGACGGCTGTATGACGTTGGGCGTCATTTAAACGCCCCATAACGTAAATGAAGTTGAATTTAAAAAAAAAACAACGAAACAGATATAAACCGAATGCGCTATTGTGAAACTACGTCATTCTATTTATAATTAGACTCGTCCAGTACAGGTGGCACATTAATATTGAATATATTGTATTGTATATTGTCTGTAACAGACAAATGTGCTGTCATCCCTGATACGGTAGGTTCCATTTAAAATAGAATGACGTAGTTTAAAAAAAGCGTATTGGGTTTATAACTGAAAATAATAAGCCAAACATTTTGGTTCGTTTCCATAGAACACAAGTATACATATACCGGTAATAACCGACATTTGCACTTACATACCACATATAATGCATTATTATTATTATAACATTACTTAGGCAAATACACGGTCTGTTGACTGTGATCTGATACTTGCAAATAATATTCCAAATATAATATTAGTATAACAGAGCTTAGACAATACATAGTCCGTATATATCATAGGCGTAGGAGCCGGGGAGCCAGGGGGGCGGGGCCCACATTTTTCAGGTTGGAGGGGCAGCAAATACTTCCCCTTTACCCCAATATTTTGACACAAGCGGGGTGGGGGGGGGGGATACATCATCATGTACAACGTTACGTCAGATGTTGGCGAACATTGCATAAAATGTCGTACTTTAAAATATCGTCATTTATCGAAACAAAATTAATAGAGATTTTAAATATATACCATCACATTCAGTTATTTTTACTCTTTAAATACAAAATAAAAATAAAAAATATTTAAAGAATATGTTTTAACACAACAAAGTGAATTTCTGGAAAAAATACTTTTTTTTTCATATTGAAGTTTAATGTTATAAACTTAATACTTTTGGATAATTATAACTATTATTAAGTTAAATTTAAAATTACAGCTCAAAAAGTTCGTAAAATACTGAGATAAATGGAATAAAAGTAGTAAAAATAAAAACACTGTCCAATTGAAATTCTTTTATTCAATTTGGCATAAGTTTCCAATGGGAAATAATGATTTCCAAGCGGTCAATTCTTTTGGAAACACAAGTTTCCAATGGGAAGGTGAAGGGTCTAATTGGAAGATTCTATTTATAGATCAATTATTTTGTGTACGAGTAGAGAAGGAGCGTGTCTATGCGAGTGAGTGAGTGTGGGCATGCGCTTGTATGTGAGTGCAGCGTTGGTGCTTGTGTAAGTGCGTTTGTGTGTCCGTCAGTGTGTGAGTGAAGCGTACGTGCGTTTGAAAGTTTCTATATGCAGCATGCGCGTGAATGCATGTGCTTGCATACAAGTGCATTAAAAGTAGTAGTGGCAGAAGCAAACACAAAAGAAGCATTTATATTTGTGCGTGCGTGTAATGTACTCTGTGGCAGAAATAACAATAGCAGCAGTAACAGCAGCAGCAGCAGCACTAGTAGAGGTAGTAGTAGTAGTAGTAGTAGTAGTAGTAGTAGTAGTAGTAGTAGTAGTAGTAGTATTAGTAGTAGCAGTGGTGGTGGTAATAGTAGTAGTAATGGTGGTGATGCTGGTAGTAGTAGTAGTAGTTGTGGTGGTAGTAGGAGTAGTAGTAGTAGTAGTAGTAGTAGTAGTAGTAGTACTAGTAGTAGTAGTGACGGTGTCGATGGTAGTAAGAGTAGTGGTGGTGGTGGTGGTAAAAGTAATAGTATTAGAAGTCAAAGTAGTAGTAGAAGTAGTAATGGTGGTGGTGATGGTGGTGGTGGTAGAAGTAGTAGTAGTAGTAGTAGTAGTAGTGGTAGTGTAGGTAGTGGTTGTAGTAGTGATGGTGGTGATGGTGGTGGTGGTGGTGGTAATAATAGTAGTAGGAGAAGTGGTAGAGTACTAGTAGTAGTGGTGGAGTTGGTGGTAGTAGTAGTAGTGGTGGTGGTTGTAGTAGAAGTAGTAGTAGTACTGGTGGTGGTGGTAGTGGTTGTAGTAGTAGTAGTAGTAGTAGTAGTAGTATCAGTAGTGGTTGTGATAGTAGTAGTAGTAGTAGTAGTAGTAGTAGTAGTAGTAGTAGTAGTAGTAGTAGTAGTTGTGGTAGTAGAAGTAGTAGTCGTAGTAGTAGTAGTAGTAGTAGTAGTAGTGGCGGTTATCGTAGCAGTAGCAATAGTTGTAATAATAGTAGTAGTAGTGGTGGTGGTAGTCATAGTAGTAGAAGTAGTGGTGGTGTTGGTAGTAGTAGTATTAGTAGTATTAGTAGTAGTAATAGTAGTAGTAGTAGTAGTAGTAGTAGTAGTAGTAGTAGTAGTAATTGAAGTAGAAGCATTAGTAGTATTGGTTGCATCAATAGTAGTAGTAGAAGTAGAAGTATTATTTTTTTTTTTTTTTTTAGTAGTAGTAGTAGTATGTGTTTTTAGTACACTATCCGGCTACCTTTGATCAATATTTGGTATTGTTTTATTTATGTCAATGTCGTTGTTGCAGATGGCTATATACGTGTAAGCTGGGCGTATTAAATGAGGATGGAATCATGGGGCGTTTTCATTAAATGGGACACGTAACTTGTTTGTACACAGAAGCACTATTGTTACATGATAATATTAACGCTCTTAATACCTAGATTCGACATTTTCAAAAAAATATTAACTTAAGTTTTACACTTTCACACACACAGACATTATTTTCAGTAAAATACCAGTCTTATTTAATTGAGTCGGCACTAAAGTTTATAACCTAAACTTATTTTAATAATTTAAATTATCAAATTTCACCCATATCTATTCATAATTCATTAAAAGTACAAAGATATATGTTTGTTCGCTAGTTGTCGTATACATTACAATACACAAGGACGATAATATTTTAACTGTCACGTAAATAACTTTTGACTAAGGATATATTTTTCTTCATATGTTAAATATTTCATTCAGCTCAATGTTATCGTGTACGTTTTAAAAGGATCATGTTTAATGTGTATCTATGTAGGTTTTATACGCTGCCTTTTGTTAGTTGAAATAAAGTATTGTATATCAAACCTAAAATTGTTCTTATCTTGATCTTGATATAATTGACAATACATATTGTATTGTTAAGGTGCAGTACTAATATCGCAATGGCGTGATTACATGATATGTTTTGTAGCGTATTATTTGTGCACAATGCGATTTATGATTTGCTGTATTCAACATGAAATCCCAGTTACGATGCCTAACTACGGATTGTAGTATCGCTTTTCTTTCTATGCGATTAAGTATGCGGTTATGCTGATCCATGTTTTAAACTACGAAATCAATTATCACTACTACAACTAATAATAATAATAATAATAATAATAATAATAATAATAATAATAACAATAATAATAATGATAATAACAATAATGATAATAATAATAATGACAATAATGATAATAATAATAATGATAATAATAATAATATTTTACTACTTCTACTGACACTACAACTACTACTGCCACTACTTCTACTACTACTTCCACTTCTACTGCTACCACTATTGCTACTCCTACTACTTCTTCTACTTCTACTACTACTACTGCTGTTATTATTAGTACCACTATAACCACTACTACCACCACTACTATTTCACTTACAAAATGTACTACATACTCTACTTCTACTATTACTACTACTACTTCTCCAATAATGTACTACTACTACTACTGCTACTACTACTACAACAACTTAATCTACTACTACAATCACTTCTTCTTCTGCTCCTACTATTACGACTTTTACCATTACCACTATTACTACTTTTATTATTGCTAATTATATTTCTACTACTGCTACTACTACTACTACTACTACAACTACTACAACTACTACGACTACTAATACAACAACTTCTACTCTACTTTTTCTACCACTACTACTACTACTACTACTACTACTACTACTACTACTACTACTACAAATACTACTACTATTACTACCACTATATGTTATATAACTATTACTGCTACTACAAATAAAACTAAAACCACTAGTACTGCTACTACTACTACTTCTACTACTACAATTACTACTATTACTACTACTACTACTAATCCTCGTCTTTCTCTAACTATTACTGCTACTAATACTACTACTACTACCTATACTACTACTACTACCACTACTACTACTACTATTACTACTTCTAATATTACAACTACTAGTACTACAAATACTACTACCACTTCTACTGCTACTACTTTTAATACTAGCACTACTATTAGTACTTTTACTACTACCTTTACTTTTACTTCTACTACTACTCCTACTACTACTACCAATATTACTTCTACTACTACTACCAATATTACTACTACTACTCCTACTACTACTACCAATATTACTACTACTACTCCTACTACTACTACCAATATTACTTCTACTACTTCTACCAATATTACTTCTACTACTTCTACCAATATTACTACTACTACTCCTACTACTACTACCAATATTACTACTACTACTCCTACTACTACTACCAATATTACTTCTACTACTCCTACTACTTCTACCAATATTACTTCTACTACTTCTACCAATATTACTACTACTACTCCTACTACTACTACCAATATTACTACTACTACTCCTACTACTACTACCAATATTACTTCTACTACTTCTACCAATATTACTACTACTACTCCTACTACTACTACCAATATTACTACTACTACTCCTACTACTACTACCAATATTACTTCTACTACTTCTATCAATATTACTACTACTACTCCTACTACTACTACCAATATTACTTCTACTACTTCTACCAATATTACTTCTACTACTTCTACCAATATTACTACTACTACTCCTACTACTACTACCAATATTACTACTACTACTACTACCAATATTACTTCTACTACTACTACCAATATTACTACTACTACTACTACCAATATTACTTCTACTACTACTACCAATATTACTACTACTACTCCTACTACTACTACCAATATTACTTCTACTACTTCTACCAATATTACTACTACTACTCCTACTACTACTACCAATATTACTACTACTACTCCTACTACTACTACCAATATTACTTCTACTACTTCTACCAATATTACTACTACTACTCCTACTACTACTACCAATATTACTACTACTACAACTACTAGTACTAAAAATACTACTACTACCACTACTACTATTACAACTACTACTGCTGCTACTACTACTATCAATACTACTACCACTTCCACTATTACTACTACTATTACTACTTAAAAAATAATAATATCATTAGTACTACTACATCTACTACTACTACTACTACTTATATTCTTACATTTACTCTTACTTTTATTAATAATAATAATTACACCTTTTTTTGAGAGAGCTTCTACTTGTTATAATGTAAAACACGTTTACAAGTTAACGGACTGCATCAAAATGGCATAATCTGGATTTGCTCTTAAATTACACAAAGATGTTTCGTTCAGGAAATTCATATATCATTCTTATTTTTAGTATTTATTATTATTATGTCACCGTTTCCTTAATAAATAACTGGGGTTTGTTTATCATGGGCAGTGTTTATTCATAACTCCACGGGAAGTTACTTTGTGTATACGTGATATATGTTAACTACCTTTATTACCTTTAATTCACTTCGTCTGTTTGGACTAATGTCGAAACGTTCTGTAACGAAACATAAGCTAACAATCTAGACTTTAATGTTCATATTTGTTAACACTACTTAATTAACAATACATAAGGTAGTATCCCAATATCTCAAGTACGTGTTTATGAAATATGAATAAACAATATTACTGACAGGTTTGTGCCGAACTGGATTCGTCGGATCAACATAACAAACTGCTGGATGCTTCAAAGCAACAATTATGTATCACTGAGTAACTTCCAAAAATAACTTTTACGTGATTTATTGATATAAGCCACTATTTGAAATAGAACATTAAAACATATTTATATGTAAAAACAGTAATAGCATTACAATAACGGCATACATTGTATTGTGGTTAAAGTATTGGTTGCTTACGCATGATGTCCTGGGTTCGAACCCAGACTTGTCTCGGTGATTCCTCGTCCAATTCTGGCTCTATGAAAGAAATGTACACCTAACTGATTGAAACATCTTTAAGTTATTAATACTTTTCATAATTAACTGTTTGGACATACTTGTATTAGTATTAATGAACAATACATACATATTTTTTTGCGAATAAGGTTTAACGTCGCCATTTTCAACACATTATAAGTTATATATGGCATATCCAGTTTTACTGGTGGAGGAAGATATCAGAATGAATTTGAGTAGATCCTCGTTCCTTCCGCAAGTAACTGGCAAACTTTCTCACATAAAGTTTCTGGAGCGAGCAGGACTCGAATCTACATGTACGACCTTACCGGTGAGAGGTAAGTGATCTTGAAAGACACATTAATTACGGTCTGCTATAACTGATGTTATTTTAAAATGAAAACCTACGAGACACTCTCTTGTTTCATAATGATAAATGTATATAGAATGAACTATTGTTTATATTAGCTGTGTCAATACTATACAACACAAAAGGAAAATATACTAAATGGAAATATTTTAACTAAACCGCAGATATTGATCTGTCATTTCATTCTATAAATGACAATGATCACCTTATTGACCGTGAACTTCTGCTCGTTTATTTTCGTAAAAAATGTAGCCAATATTCCCATCAACCTTCGCTTGTGATCTTTGTTTTTCAAATATGTTCATATTTATATTCAACTCATTCAGGAAGATTATCCTATCAATAAATACGAAACATTAAGAAAGGCAATATATATGTTTAATACTATAACTTAACAAATACGTTACAGACAGACATACCGACAGGCAGGCAGGCAGGCAGGCAGGCAGGCAGGCAGACAGACAGACAGACAGACAGACAGACAGACAGGCAGACATTAGCCGGACAGACATATTTTTTTCTGTTCTGACTGTAGTCATACGAGTGCGGCATAATGCAGCGATCCTTTCTCACTTGAATCAGTGGTCAGAGACGACTGATAATGAGACACAATGTCGTATATCAATCATCACGGAGACTGTTGCCGGGCGGGGGATTCGAACTCACGACCCCTGGATTGATAGTCAGACGCGTAACCGACTGAGCTAATCGGGCCCGGCGATCCACTTATAATATCAAGTATACAACGTCGTGATATAGTTGTAGCCGCTCAATACAACGCAATACAAATACAATTGCACTGCACCCACATTAGAAAATATAATCTCTGTACATAACAATGGTATGGTTTTACCCGTATAACTACAACTTCAATGATTATTAAGTTCAGTGTCGCACCGAAAACTTTGAAGTACCTACAACAGTCGTTTGAAGTTTATGACCTCATGTACATAGTTAATACACCCTGTTTTGTTTCTATTGAAATCCGTCAATACAATATTTAATGCTGTCTTGATGAACGATAACCCAGTTTGTTATTGGATATGCCCAATGTATTATTTAAGCCCTATGGCAATGGTATGACTGTACCTTGCCGCCTATTTATTGCTAACAATAACATCTATTTTTGCAAGTTTGTGTCCAAATTACTTCACCATTCATGAAAGAATTCGAGACGCCAAACTGTTGTCTGCAATATTACTGCTGTAAATCTAGGGATTTTGTAAAAGTTATTATGTGAAATAGAAACTGTTTGAATATATTATTTAAAGATGTATTCTTTCGGTAATCGTTTTTTCATGTATCGCTGACTGTGAATAACGAACTTGAAATTAAGCAAAATATTGTGTTTGATAGGATTGTTAATATTTTATATACTCATTTTGAAATGCCCCCGAGTGTCGTCGGTAATTTAGGACAGTAGGAAATATGATATTTGTCGAGCAGGTAGGGTATTTCCCAACTATGGTTTTCATACTTAATATTAACCTAACACACATTACATTAAGGTAAAGGTCAGTTATTTACTTCAAATCTAAAGAATGCCTTTTTAATGAAATAAAAACACGTCTACAATGGACGATAATAACACCTTAAGTAAATGAACATAGTATTACTTCAGTTTAGTCTATAGAATTAAACTCGGAGAATGGTGAAATTGTTCTTTTAAATTTATATATAGATATCCTTGTAGAACCAGTATTAGCATACGCAAATAACGTGTCTTGCTCAAGGTCACAACACCTGGTTGTGGTGACGGGTTGAACGCATGACCTTTGTAGCATGAACCTGGTACTATAATAATCACTAAACGTGGGATGTAACCATGCACACGTAACCTTTATTGCAAATAATTAGATTAAATGTGTAAACATAATCATCGTTCCAAAGATCTATCAGGCTAATAAAGGAAACAAGAAACGCAAAACCTCTGCAAATAAATGAGTAAATACCAACACATATACAGATAGGAGACAAATGGACCGTACAGCAATGTTCATGACCAATCATCACAGAGATAATGAATATGTGGTATTACGACCTCATGACCACTGAATTCACAGCCAGACGCGTCACCGGCGGATCTAGCCTACATATATATAAAGAGAAACGAGTGTTTCATTTTAGTCAGTCATTCACCCCTGTACATGTATATAGTGGTACATGGTGGCATAGTTCTGTCAGCCTGATAGTCGAATAGCCACTTCATTATGTCGACATCAGGAACCGTATAATGTCGACAGCTCATTCATTATGTTGATGATTTATAATCACCTTTAGTCAGTCACTTTTTCAAATAAATATGGCAATATCAGTGAAGACGCCCGATGTTGACATCAGGACAGAATCGAAGAAGCTGTCGGCAGGACCGTGCATTAACTGACAATAATAAGTGAGATGCCGACTTAACACGTTCCTAATGTCGATTAATGAAGTGGTTACGTGAATATCAAGATTTCAGAACTATGTCACCATAGCATAAACATATTATCAAGATAAAAGAATATGTAACTGATAGACGTATTATTGTCTTTTTTTCAGTGCAGAAACGATTAGTTTAACTACAGTTCAACGTTTTGTTTATTTGAAACCATAGCAAAACCACGTACTCTAATCCCTATAATAACATAATCGACATGTTTACAGACACAGACAACCATGACCACTAACATTAACCTTGTTTTTGTTGCAATAAATTTCCGCGTCCTTCACTGTTGTTTCGTAAGTTTTGATCTAGATATGAATGACTTTGCACATTGTATTGTTTAATATCTATTTTAAAACATATCGCGTGTTTCAATAGCGTGCTAACACGATATTATCTGTAAGAAATATTTTGTGAATGTTTGAGTGTTCACTTCATTAAACATGAAACAAAAAAGGAATACCAAGCTTTAGATAATTGCAGTACACTATATTACTAATCAAAACAAAGATATTTGTGAAACTGCTGCGTAATGTGTCAGCCATTCACATTTATAAGCCAACTAAAGTACTTTAAAGGGACATACTGCAAATTTTCATTTTAAAGTATTATGTAAATATGAAGATACATCACAACAGCATAATCATGCTAAGACTACTGTGTTGAAAAAAAGTGCATAAGTCTTATAAGTCTAAAGAAAAACATAATATATGACAGATCTTCGACAGCAAGTGCAAATCATATATTATTTCCTGAGTTGTATCGGTTGCATCTGAGTTGTATTGAACACATTCCAAGTATATCATGATTTAAAACAAAATGAATACAGAAGATCTTGGATGGCTCGAACCCGACGGGACTGGATAAAATAGTTCGAACAAAGGATGCAATAATACAGGTAAATATGTTGGCTGGACTTATTAGTTTCTAGTTCGTCTCTTCCAGCCATCGATGTTCTAGCTATCGGAGGTAGAATTATAGAAATTAAGTAGCAATTCGACTGGGACCAGATAAGCGGTTCGAGCCATGTGTGGTGTTCTAATGTAAACTTCAGCGTATTCATATATCTATGTCAAGACTTATAAAACATGTTTAATATTTAGTACAATACACTTAATAAATCAAACCATCCCCCAAACAAAAAAGTAACCAACAGCTTAGTTTCTGTTGCCCGATGTTGATCTTAAAATAAACTATGTTTTATCTGAATGTGGCAATTACAAATGTTATAATGACATTTTAATCTTCCTGAAATTAATATGCTACTAGTTGTATATCAATCAAATGAAAAGATGGGCGCACAATGGGGCACGGTAAGACAAATTTATATTCGAACGTGGGTTGGAATACATGTCCACTACGGACTACATTTACCTGTTCACAAAAACTATTAACTGCCATCATATCATACATATAAAATATAAAACGCAGTTAAGTTTACATAACATAAGAGATTAAACAGCGCGGTGTATTACTTAACAAAGCTTAATAGAATATGTGTTATTTAAAGTGTAGAGCATTGAAAGTAACTTCTTTAGAATGATAAGATATATTTAATTTTTGCTAAGGCGCTAAGGTAAATCATAGTCGTAATTTCATTGTATTGTAGCTATGTCAATTTGCATGGAAGCGACAGTGTGAGCGGCTGCATGCTGTATATCCCTGTGCTTATTTGCATATTCACTTACAATGTTACATCATACACATATCATGTAAACTATTATTCAAAGTCAATAAAAGTTGATGTGATATATCTATATAGTTTTAAATCCAAACAAACGGTAACAGTTTGTCATTTGTTTAACAGCTACAGTCCATGTAGGGACAATACAATTACGTTTATTAACAATTCATCGTAAGAGTGATTCCCCTTATTAACAATATAGTATTTGCTAAACTAAGCTTTAATAAGCAATGTTTTAAGGCACAATGATTTTCCATATATGAACAGTTTTTTTTTTCATTATTCGATAATATGACAAGAAGAAACGTACGTTAAAATAATATAAATATCATATTGTAACGCAATCCCGTAATCAGTTATATACAAACTGCAATACAGGAATATACTTAACTCATGTGTTTGCTATTAATCTCCATTCTTTTGATATTTCAATGACAAAAGTTAATTAATATCAGTCCAATAAATGGTATGATGTCCGTTTCTAAATTCAAAACTGAGCGTTTTTATTTTGAGAAGCAATCAAGTCGAGACTGGAATCGAACAAACGACATTGGACGTGACGGACTAACACTATACCAACTGTACTGCATCCGTCGAAGCATATGAGTTACTGTAGTTATGTGGAAATTAGTAGTATCTTTGTATATTAATTATACAAATACAATATTAAATATTATTATATTATTCAGGAAGTTTGAGAGTAAAGTACATAAGTACTTATTTATAGAAGATGACGAAATTCAATTTCAATGAGGTCTTCTTCGTTCTAACACTCATTTGAAACGGTTACCAATATTATACATACTTATAATAATATATACTGACTAAAGTTAAATATTTCCAAATGTATTATAATTTTTATTAAGATCTGATTCATTGAAACATTTTAATATTTCATTTCATCAAAATAGAAAATTCATAAGGATCACCAAGTTTGATAGTAAAAGGCACATAAATAAAGAAATTCCATTGGATACCACAAATATAACTATAGTCTACATTCGTTTTTCTACAATAATTGGTGAGAAATAGGAACAAACTTATACTTTATATATTTTAGGGAGGAGGGGTGTGGGGGAGGGGGGTGAAGGCTTTTTCGTTTGAACAAATTTAAAACTTTATAAAGAGTATCTAGTTCATAACTTCTAAGGTACAACCAGGTGTTACCAAGCACAAAACACGATGGAAAGAACGATTACAACATGAACCAATCGGTAACTAAGGCTCTGTTGACCTATTTCAAAAACTACTGTTATACAAACATACAAATCAATTATATATAGGTATCGATTAAAGAAAGAATAAAATCCTATAATCTAACCGAAATTAAATTGGAGTCAGACTTTCAACATATTCAGTTGGACTAGAAGCAGATATGCACTATTCCAATAAAATTCACATGTCATCAAACATTAAAAACGTTCAATGCAAAAACTTGATACGAATAATCTGAACGAACGCATAATCGACGCTACATGTAGTTAATTCAAATTTGTAGGGATATTGTAATGGTTAAATCAGTTTGTTCTGTGAATGGTTTCATGTAAAGACATTTTGACATATTAAGAATATATTTAAGATATCAACTTTAATATAGAATATATACAGAATTCCCTTTGGAATTATTCGGAACTCAAGAACACGTTCAATTTATCAGACAGCCGTTGCAAGTAAGTCTGATATTCGTTGTTCGTCTTTTGATATTTAAGTATGTAACTCTTCAATATGAATGCTGAGAAGTTTAGGGTTATGGTAAGTTTCAAGTTAAATACAGATAGACGAATGTCAAGCTAACTTCAGTTTACCTTATCAGACCCTCATAACAGCGATGTATGCAATACAGGATCTCCTCCAATGGGGAACTTTCAGCCTCCTGGCCTTTATTAACAGAAACTTAATGTAACCGTCTAAGCATGCCAAAGAATCAATATATAATTGATCTGCAATGCAAAAATTGAATTTAGTTTGAAATTTAACAACAATTTCCAGACATATCATCTGCAAGTAACTAAGCGTCATCAGAGTCCGTTTATACGTCGTATGTTCCTTTACTATTACGTGGTTTGTTAACGACTCTATACTACATGTATGATGGAGAGCGCAATAGTTTAACTAGCTCGCAGAACTTCAAATCTGGCGTTTGGTGTTCACCAAAAGCGGTGTGCATTATATTCTTCGTGACCGATTTGACCTACGACACTGTGCCTATAGAAACACGCTTATGTTAACTGACCGACGTAACACCACTGAAATACTGTTGAAAAAACAACGTTTAAACCCAAAACAAACACAAATACGCATGTAATGATATAAACAAAACGAAATACATTACATGGTATTCTCAAAATCCTAACGTCGGTTATGTCTATACCAGATTATATCGAGCGAAAGACCCAGGCATTGGCCCAAGATGAATGTGTGATTATATGTTACGGGGTTTGTTTTCGGCGCTATTATATATTATGATAGTCCGAGTCCCGAAGGGTCTATGAGTTCGGATTGTCCATTTCGATAATAAAACTGACTCTATAGTTTGAATTCAATCAGTTTAATACAGTACTTTAATAAACATAACGTAGTATAGTATAGTAGACTGTAACGCATCACACTCTGAAAACAAACAAAGGTTAAAACACAGTCAGTACATGGTCAAACATAGTAAAAGCAAATACACAATTCATAATGCACATATTCTCCTAAGCACCGTACATTCGTATTTCGAATATAACAACAAACGCGTCTAGTGGCCAAGTAAGCTATTCGTCCTATAACATCTATAACACTTAATGACATCTATATTTACACATAACACATTGCACATAACACTTCATGACACTTACCATCTATGGGATGAATGACCTGCTAGAATACCACTGTCTCACATCTCATCACACAACCCAGTGACTGTTACTTTTGATACTGCAACGTTAAAGTTAGCAGTGAATAAAAGAGAAAAATGTGATGGAAGAAATACAGTTGCTATTCTGAAACTCATTGTTTATCAATCATGAAATTCACAATTCCAAAGTTACTTAATTCAAAGTGAACCTAATACAAAGATTCCATGCCTTGCATTACAAACTAGTCAATTAGCAAATACAGGAAAAATACAAACCGTTGAAATACAATTTCTTGACCACAAGTAAAACTACATCTTCACACAAAGACTAAAAATGGCTGACTGCACAATTTTTCAAAGAAGAGCTCACATGTCAACTAAAAATCACAAACCATGACAAACAGGTAACTCTTGGAAGATTAGACATAAACAGGATAAGGTCGACAGAGTTGTCTCCCTTAGACCAATAAAAACGGACCCTGTTACACACTTCCCTGGCCTGAAGAAATGACGTCTCGTCATTTGTCGTGTCATTCTTAGGTCTGTCCATACCTAAGTCTATACATACTTACATCACTACAGTAATCTATTTATTATCTCATAGTATGTATGAAAAAAAACTACATCTGTACTCATAATCTTTTCACTACGTCAATTGCTAACTCATAACATATATGAGAAATACTCTACCGATACAAGTACACAATATTTACAAAATCTATCTGTTAAACAATCTGTAATTGTAAAACATGCTTTCAACTTTTTAACCTCCACTCCCCCTGTTTGAAATGCGACCTCGCATTTAGATATAAAGACAATAACAACATCATGGTATTCAATTAAAATTCATAAAACACATTTTTATTAAAACATTACATTTCAAAATTCAATGTTTGTCATTTAACAACAGTAAAATCATTTCATAATAGCTTGTAATAGTCGATGTGCCACTTCTGTATCCACCTGATTCAATATACCTGATTCCATGAGGACATTCATGGCTTGAATCTTGGAATCATAGGGTCTTGGTGTCATGGCATACATCTGATAATCATCAAGCTTTGCTGGTAGTTTCTTGTCCCTACCTGAGCGTCTTGGTGCTGGTGTAGGAGGTGGCTTTGGTTCTGGCTTGTCTTTAGTCTTTTCTATATCTCTGGCTATATCTTCAGGCTTCTCTACTTCATCTACCGTCTTATCATCAAGATTTGCATCTGTTGGTTCAGTTTGTTCTTCTACGATATCTTCATTCCTGTCATCTTCTATCTCTGATCGTTCCACATCTGTTTCATCTCTCTCTATTGTCTCTTCTGCAGTACTGCGTGTATGATCTTCTACTTGTGGTGGTTCTTCTAGAACGCCACTGTCTTCTTTATCTTCTATTCCACTTTCTTCTTCTGTCCGTGGTACTTCTTCTAGAATACCAATTTCTACATCATCTTTTCTATCCGATTCATTAGCAATCTCTTTTCTCTCTGAAGATTTTGATCCAGAAGGAATATGGGCGTCCCCACTTTTATTTGTAATATCTACAAACATATCTTCTTCATCTGAGTCTTCTGTTTCTTCTCCGACGTCGGTTCCTTTCTCTTTCATTTCATGTCTATCGATGGATGCATCCTCCTTATCATGTTCTGTCATATCTGGTTCTTTTAATTTATCATCTTTCTCTTCATCTTCATCTTCTTCTACTCTGTGTTTAACAGGGTGAAGATGGTTTCGGTGTAATGTTTTCACTTTCTTTGAGTTCAGTGATCTTAACTTGAAGACGGGAATGTCGATTCTTGGCTGATCAATGACTTCATATATTTCCTCTTCGAACTTGTCAGATATCTTGTGCTTGCCTTCAAATTTCATAATTTTTATCAGAACCTGATCACCAACTTCTACTTTTGCCGCTTTAGCTTTGATGTCATAATATTTCTTCTGTTTAGCACGAGCTTTGTCATTGGGTTCTTTAACTATGTTTCTTGTTTTCTGCATGCGGTCTTTTAAGTCGTCTAAGTATTCTTTCGTGGTCTTTTTTGTATTAACATCTTCAGTTGCCTGTTCAAACATAGTATCTATTGGGAGTTTTGCTTTCCGTCCGACCATCAGTTCGAATGGTGCTACAATTGTTGACTCATGTGGAGTGCAATTGTACGCATACACTAGTGAAGGTACATATCTCTTCCAGTCTTGTTTCTGTGTCGTTTCAAGTGTGCCTAACATATCCAAGAGACTTCTGTTAAAGCGCTCTGGTGTTGAATTTCCCATAGGATGGTATATGGTTGTATGGCTTTTCTTAGTGTTTAAAAGTTGGCAAAGTTCTTTTATGATTTCTGACTCGAAGTTGGCCCCTTGGTCTGAATGTAATCTAGTTGGTATCCCATAGTGTATAATGAAATTGTTGTAAAGAGTTTCTGCAGTTGTTTTTGCCGTTTGGTTTCTGGTTGGAATTGCTAAAGCATATTTTGTAAAGTGGTCTGTTATGACAAGAATATTCGAAAAGCCTCCTTTTGATTGTTCTAGTGTTAGAAAGTCCATGCACACCAACTCTAGAGGGTATGTTGTTGTTACATTCACTAGAGGTGCTCTATTATTAGTGTTGTTCTTTCTTCTCATGCACCTTCCACACTTCTCTATGTATGATTCGACGTCTGTGTACATTCCTGGCCAAAAGTATCGTTCTCTTAGAAGTCGTAACGTTCTCTCTCGACCAGGATGTCCAATATCTGTGTGTAGTCCTTTCAACACGTCTCTTCTATATTTTTCTGGTATGACTAGTTGCTCTTTTGTGTTTTCGCCATCGTCTATTTTCCGATATAAAATGCCCCTTTTCATGGTAAAATTCTTAAAATGTCTTCTCATTACTATGTCTTCTTTCGTGAGATTCTTCGTTGGAATCTTATTGTCTATAACAGCACGCCTCCACCTATCTATAACTATATCTTCTCTTTGACTTTTTCTGATTTCTCTGAATTCTACTTGGGAAATGACTTGACTAGGATCTTCTGTGGCTTCGACGATGTCTATGTTACCACATGGTACAGTTTCTATAAAGGCTGGAATGGTAATGGTGCTACATATAGCTTTGACCGTATCGTTCTCTATCTTTGGGATTTCTGTGTCTTCTGGTTTCCTTTGATCTGTTTCATTGTCAAAAAGATACCTACTGAGACCGTCAGCATCTTTATTATTGATTCCTGCACGATAAAATATGTCGAAGTTGTATTGACCTAATGCTGATGCCCATCGTTGACCTGTCGCATCCAACTTTGCAGAGGTAAGTATGTAGGTTAAAGGGTTGTTATCAGTGAGGACTGTGAAGTGGTTAATCTGTAGGTAATCGGAAAATTTTTCTGTGATGGCCCATTTCAATGCTAGGAATTCAAGTTTGTATGCACTGTAATTTTTCTCTGATTTGGTTAACGATCTGCTTGCATAAGCTACAACACGTTTATCTTGGTATAAAACTGCTCCTAAACCCTTGGTCGAAGCATCTGTATGCAGTTCGAAAGGCTTTGAAAAGTCTGGGTATGCTAGGACTGGAGGTGATGATAAGGTTTTCTTCAAGTTTTCATACACATGTTGTTCGTTCTCTGTCCAGATCCATTCTTTAGTGTTTTTCTTTGAACCTTTCTTGGTTGAAGTTGGTGGTAGCAGATCAGCTAATGGTCTGGTTATTTTGCTAAAGTCCTTTATGAATCTCCGATAATACCCGGCGAACGCTAAAAAATATCTCAGTTGGTCCGAATTCGATGGGGTAGGCCAGTTTCTGACCTTTTCTATTTTTTCTGGGTCTGTTTCCACCCCGTCTTCAGAGACAACATGTCCTAAGAAGTTAACTTTTCTTTGAATGAAATAACACTTCTCTGGCGACAGTTTTAGTTTACACTCGTGAAGTCTGGTCAAAATGAGGTATAATCTTTTAAGATGTTCTTCAAATGTTTCGGCAAACACGATGAGGTCATCAAGGTATATAACACAGATGGTCATATTGTAATCCCCGAGGCATTCCTCCATTAACCTCTGATAAGTTGCTGGGGAGTTGCTGAGACCAAAAGGCATTTTCAAATATTCAAAAAATCCTAGAGGTCCTACAGTAAATGCTGTCCTTTCTTTATGAATCTCTTCAATTTCGACCTGGTGATAACCTGCTTTCATGTCTATGGTGGTAAAAAACTTGCTTCCTTTAAGAATGTCAAACACCTCTTCGATGCGAGGGACGGCATATGCGTCTTTTACGCTACGGTCGTTTAGCATACGGTAGTCAACGCACATTCGCAATTTGCCGTTCTTTTTCCGTACTAATACGACATTACTAGCCCAAGGTGATTTAGATTTCCTGATAATGCCTGCTGTTAGAAGTTGATCTAAATGCTGTCGGACTTCCTCTATCATAGCTGGTGGAATTCTTCTATGCCTTTGCTTAAATGGTGTTTCATAGCCAGGAAGAAGGTCAATTCTGTGTTTTATTTTGTCGCATTGTCCAATATCAGCATCATCAATTGAGAATATACCTCTGTGTTTTTCAAGGAGTTCTTTAATTTCATGTTTTTGTTGATGGTTAAGGGCATCGCTGGAATCAATATGTATCTTATTTAGAACATCTTCTTTGTTGGTTTCTTCCTGTACTTTTCTCATGCTATTGTGATCTATTGTGACTGGCTGTAGTTCACAAAGTATCGCCTTTGGAGGAATTATAACTGTGTTTGTGGTTACATTTGAAAGGTTTACTGTGATTTCAGAGTTCTGTTTATATTTGTAATTCACAACAGCTGGTGTAATGTCAATGTATGAAGGTAGACTAGATTCGTCGGACTCATGTATGATAGCTGATGTGTCATGGTACTCCATCTCTTTGTCTGCATATGCTTTAACATTAATTGATTCATTTGGTCTTAGTATTATTCTATCAGGAACAGCACTTCTTACGATGGCAATCTTCTGTTTATTTTTCTTTAATTCTCTTTCTCTAGTCACCAAACATCTAAATGCCAAATACCATGGTGTTTTCATACCCTGTCTTTGGGCTTTTTGAAGGAATTGAAGTCCAAGTTTGTCTTTGTAGTCAGAGAGAAGCTGATTTAATATGTTGGTTCCAAGTATAACAGGTGTTCTTGCAGAGTAACTAGTGTTTGGGACTGATTAGAAATAAGCAGGAGTGTTTGTTGGAATCTGGAAGGTTATCTGCAATGTTAATTTCTAGTTCAATGTAACCTTCATATGGAAGTTTTTGTCCATCTGCACATTCAATGTCAATGAAGTCTTTCAGTGGTTCCAATTCTATGTCCAAAAATTTTTCTTCATACAATGATTTTGATATTACGCTTACACAACTGCCGCTATCAAGTAAAGCTGTCACTTCTATCCCATTTAACGAAATTTTTGATTCATTTGTATCACCTACAAGTTTGGGATCCTTTGAGGTGCTCTTGTCCGATCCCACAACAGGAGCACTTACGCGTTTTTTGGGCAATTCCTTGCTATGTCACCTCTCTGATGACACTCAATACTCATTGTCATGTACCTTAAAGGTCTTCTAGGTCTGTAAACTCCTCGACCTCTTCCTCTGTCATCACCTCTTCCTCTACTTCTTCCCCTACCTCTGTTGTAATTATACCCTTGAGACCATGGTGGTGGGTAATAGTTGTCATGACTTTTCTTTTGATCTTCTTTATCTTTCTCTAAATGGTCTATTCTGTCGTTCAATTTCTTTAGTAGTTCCTTGACCTCTGCCATATCACTATTTTCTTTCTTGTCTATGTTTATTGCTGCATTACACTTCTTTGTCTCTTTCTCTGACTCTTTCATTTCAACTTCTATCTTTCTCAGTTCTATTTTGAATCGGTCGTAGTCTGATATCATGTCATTCTTGTAGGCTGCTTGATGTTTTATTTCAGGTCTGAGTCCTTCATATAATACTCTCTTTAACTGCTCATCATCTGCACTACTGAAACCTTTAAGTGTAACAGCCTGGGAAAATAGTTCTTCTAATCTAGATGTATATGTTGTTATTGATTCATTTTGTTTCTGCTTACATGAAAAAAATTTGCAAAGTATACTTTCTTTGGTTTCTATGTTGCCGAATGTGCTTTCTAATTTATCTATAATTTGTTTCACGGTCACTCCAGTTCCAAGTCTCCTAACAACATCACTGGCATTGCCTTTAAGTGCTCTTCTAATTCCTTGTGATATCTGTTCTTCATTTAATACTTTTTCTACTATCAGTGCTTCCACTTCAAACTTGAATGTAGCCCAACTCACGTCTCCTTTATTTTCCTCTCCATAAAAACTAGGCAGTTTAGGGAAGTGATATGATCTTTCATATCTTGGGGCATCACTACCACTGGCTGATGGTCGCTCTGTTACAACACTCCTCTCTCCTGGAGGTGTCTTTAAACTGAATGGTGATGGCTTTGTTTCAGTAGTTTCACTAGGTGGTTTGTCTTTTGAGACTCCTAATGCCTTAGCCTGGGCTTTAATTAATGTTTTTAATGCATCTGCATTCTCAACTCCAAGTACTTTCAGTGTTTCTAATAACTGCTCCTCCTCTGGAGTCATTAGTTTTGGTCCTCCTGTGGCAACCTCTGATTTATCTTCTTCTCCTTCCATCTTTATTAAGTATTTCTCTTTCACTAACTTCACTTCAAAGCTATGTAGCACTACTTCACTTTTTGTGTAATTTCTGATTCAGAGTATCTCAAAACTATATCATACTATTTCACTTTATCACTTTCAATTGCTCTTTAAACAGTGTCTATTTAACTCTGACTTCTTTAAACTGCACTTCAAACAGTGTATTTTTAATCAAAATCTATCCAAGTTGCAATTTAGTTAGTGTCCAATTACTTTTAACACTAATTTATTTGTATAAACACTTCACTTATACAACTATATGTTTATTATAATACAGCACTTCCGTTTTCTATCAACTACAGTCTTTTATCACACCACAGCACTATGCTAACACCAAAGTTTATCACTGTAGTACTATGTTAACACCAATGTTTATCACTGTAGCACTATGTTAACACCAATGTTTATCATTGTAGCACTATGTTAACACCAAAGTTTATCACTGTAGCACTACGTTAACACCAATGTTTATCACTGTAGCACTATGTTAACACCAATGTTTATCACTGTAGCACTATGTTAACACCAATGTTTATCACTGTAGCACTACGTTAACACCAATGTTTATCACTGTAGCACTATGTTAACACCAATGTTTATCACTGTAGCACTATGTTAACACCAATATAGAGAGATCCTTTGATCAGTGTCTATCTTAGGTTATACAGTGTGAAACACCTTGCATCTATATCAGTTATGGCTTGCAACGCACAATTTCTGTTGTCGGTTGACTACTGTAAATATTACAGATCACTTTTTCACGATATGTCTGTGACTATTTATTCAATAACCTGATCACTCAAAAACTGTTGAATATTTTCACACTCTCAAATGGAGTTGGTTAGAATATTCTATTCACTCAATTCACTAGATCTCCAACTGTAGCACAATCTTACAATCACCAAGTTGTATCTTTAATGAATTCACCACTATAAACACTTTTCAATTCAAAGTATTTATTTTAACCGAAACATTTCGAAAGATTGCGGAAAATAACGCGTTAATTCAGAGCTCTGATTTGCGACACGTAGAAACGTACGGTTAGTTGCAAAAAGAAACTTGATTTAAAATTCTACTGAAGATAAAAACAGTCTCTTCTTCTGAAGATCAGACTGTTATAACCAATTCAAGTTTCAAATGACTTTCAAGTAACTTGAACTTTTATTCTGACTTTATTTACCTAAGTCACAAATGACTTTAATTACCTTTAGTTGTAGATAACTTGAAAATAAATAATGAACTTTGATTATTTGCCTTTCAAGTTAAAAGAACTAAGTATTATTTTATATTAACTTGAACTAATTTAGTTCCAAGTGACTTGAACTATTATAGTTACAAATAACTCGAACTATAAGATGTTCATGGACTGCTTAAGTTACAAATGCCTTGAACTATTTCAGTTGCAAGTAACTTGAGCTATTACACTGATCTGAACTTATTTAAGTTATAAGTGACTTGAACTATGTAAGTTACAAGTAACTTTAACTCATTAACTAAACTCAAAATGATTAAGTTAAACAAGTAATGATAACTCAGTTATCAGTAACTTGAACTATTACACCAGTTCGAACTACAATGTACCAAATTTGTAAATTGCCTTGAACTATTCAAGTAACAATTTGATTACACTCATATGAGTTGTAATTGACTTGATCTGTTTCAGTAACAAGTAACTCCAACTATAACACTGGCTTGAACACTTTTAAATTATTTCCAATCTTGAAAAAAATATTTTTGACAGATTTCTAATGAAAGTAATTTTCTATCTGTCACAATAAATCTAGATAAAATTCTGTATTTTACATTTATTGTTTACAGTAACTGCACTTCTATTCTTCTATGCAGCCCTGTTATACCTGTATCAAACTTAAAATATTCAGAAAACTCTACTACAGCATGTTAATACTATCTGTATATGTCCTAATTTATTTACTATACATGTACTCTAACGTAAACAGAACGCTATTCGATCTGTTATAAATAGTACGGTGTTTTACTGTCTCGTGACTGTCATGTGATGTCTACGTCACCCGTATTTTGATATCGGCCAATGAAATAACAGAACTCAAGACATGTGATAGTCACGTGGTTATATTCCCGGCACCGGAACTAGTTATACGTCACTCGTATCTCAGTGCGCACCAATGAAAACGAGGGGAATCCCAAAGTACCAATGTAAACAAAATAAAAATGAACGGATATAAAAATAAACGACTTGAATCTAAACAACACCAAAATACAGTTTCAATTTAAGCACTTCTTCTTAATATTGAATCGGCTACCGGTCCATATCGAAACCAAATTACTGCTATGAAAACTACTATACAAACCGAAAGTAGGTCACTTTGTTTACTTGGTTTTCCAGAAATTTGTTTTGAAAATGAGTTTCAAAATAACAATTATTACACCCCGACAGGTTAAAGTTAAGGTATACTGCTTAATGATGTAGAAAGTATACTGGTCAGTTATTATAGAAAAGAGTGAAGAGAATACCGTCACCACTTAATTAATGAGTTATGTTAAAGTGATTTTCTCTTACATTCCTACAATATCACACTAAAATTTGATATAAATATGTCACAAATTGCAGCCTCTTCAAAACATTCAGTTTCAGAATCTTTATTTACTATTTCTGAATCAGGATTACTTTCAATATCTCAGTATTTAAAGTGATAACTGCAAATTTATGAATATTTATCAATATTTTGTACTCACACTCTGTAGACTGTATATATACTGTACTGTAACTTATCTGACTGGCCACTAGCACAAATATGCACTGGTTTCACAAGCAATGTGTCAACTGTTAATAATTTTTTTTTTTTTTTTTTTTTTTTTTTTTAGCACTTTTTCACAAACACTGTGTCAAGTTAAGCACTAATTTCAAAAACACTGTCAAGTTAAACACTAAATATTTAAAAAACACTGTGTCAAGTTAAGGCACTAATTTCACTGAAAATGTAAGTCCTCTTAAAAGTTTATGCACGGTTCTCCTGCCTCCTCCGAAAAATTGCTGTCCTCAGTATTCCTGTGTTCGAATTCCCTCGACATATGGATTTGTGTATACGTATGTGTTTCCTCGACATCCGAATGAGTATCTCTGTGTATCAATTCCCTCAACATCTGAATAAGTTCCTTATGTAAGGTCCATTTACTACGTAACTAAGGAAATGTCCTTAGAAATTAGATTCACAATCACTGTCTATTGTGTGTAATCACAATAGGTGGAAAAGTTCCAGTTGTACAATCCATTGTACATAATAATTATATAGATGTGAACAGATTTCCAGTTAAAACACTATAATGATTGTTATTCAAAAGTCTGTAAAACCACGTTGGGCGCCAGATGTTACGGGGTTTGTTTTCGGCGCTATTATATATTATGATAGTCCGAGTCCCGAAGGGTCTATGAGTTCGGATTGTCCATTTCGATAATAAAACTGACTCTATAGTTTGAATTCAATCAGTTTAATACAGTACTTTAATAAACATAACGTAGTATAGTATAGTAGACTGTAACGCATCACACTCTGAAAACAAACAAAGGTTAAAACACAGTCAGTACATGGTCAAACATAGTAAAAGCAAATACACAATTCATAATGCACATATTCTTGTAAGCACCGTACATTCGTATTTCGAATATAACAACAAACGCGTCTAGTGGCCAAGTAAGCTATTCGTCCTATAACATCTATAACACTTAATGACATCTATATTTACACATAACACATTGCACATAACACTTCATGACACTTACCATCTATGGGATGAATGACCTGCTAGAATACCACTGTCTCACATCTCATCACACAACCCAGTGACGGTTACTTTTGATACTGCAACGTTAAAGTTAGCAGTGAATAAAAGAGAAAAATGTGATGGAAGAAATACAGTTGCTATTCTGAAACTCATTGTTTATCAATCATGAAATTCACAATTCCAAAGTTACTTAATTCAAAGTGAACCTAATACAAAGATTCCATGCCTTGCATTACAAACTAGTCAATTAGCAAATACAGGACAAATACAAACCGTTGAAATACAATTTCTTGACCACAAGTAAAACTACATCTTCACACAAAGACTAAAAATGGCTGACTGCACAATTTTTTCAAAGAAGAGCTCACATGTCAACTAAAAATCACAAACAATGACAAACAGGTAACTCTTGGAAGATTAGACATAAACAGGATAAGGTCGACAGAGTTGTCTCCCTTAGACCAATAAAAACGGACCCTGTTACATATATTTCGAGTTACCTGTACTAAACCATTAACAGAACCAGCATAGAACACTGATAGGCAACACGTCGGTGTTTTACTCACACTTGCATGAAACAATTTCAAGTGCCGCGAACAAGGATTCAACCTGGTTCCCCTGACATAACCAATGACATAACCAATGTACCAGCGCTCAACTGCGAGCCAAAATAACAAGTTCCTTCCCCCAAACCAACCACCCACACACACCAACTTCATTGTCAGGGATGGGGATTACTAACGAATTTGATAAAGATTGCATAATTATTCATAGTTTTACGCTGATAAAATCAGTGCGACATCTAGCGTTGGGTTTCTGAGATAACGGTGATACAAATCTAGCGTTAAAGGTGCGACATTTTGCAGCAGATGATTTTGCGATATTAAGCGTTGGTTACAACATTTAACGTCAGTATTGCGACATATATAACGTTAGTTGCGACATTCAGCGTCGGTGCGACATTTAACGTTGCCACATCGTCTATAAACAATTATATTCATGATTGGTTTTAGTGAAACCAATTCCGGATAGTTTCGGATTACCGGAAATCTTGTCATGTGATATGAAAAAAAATGAAGTGTCTATCCGTACGACGGTCGTGTCCATTATTGCCTTTATCCGAACGACGGTAATGCCGATATTGTTTCTTTTTGGCATGACAGGTGCTCGACAAGGGAAGTAAGTCACGGCAGATAATCAAGGGGTACGATATCATATATCCGGGCATTTTCTAACATTTTCAAGATTAGGCTGAGATTTATAGGATCTGGCACTCGTCATTTTATACAGAATTTTACTATTAAACGAGCACTTTTCCGGGACGAGTTTGATAAATTCTGTATGAATTGACAGCAAGTGTCAGATTCTATTCATTACATTTCCCGCGTACAGATAAAAAATCAAGTTAGTAACTTACAAAAGGACATATATGCAGATCCATTTCATAGGCCAAATAATCATAACAGGATGTGTAAGTCTGGCCTAAAAATAATTCTAACTAAAAACACATTTATCGATTCAACTATACAATTATTCATTATACTCGCCAAGGCACACTTATTAAAACTTTTCTTGGACGAGTTTAATAAAATTCTGAAGTTGTATAAATACGCGAATTAATACAAAGATCGGGTGTATCGGCATCCAAAGACGTTCAAGGTCGTATTACACGTGAGTGTTATAAAATATACGTAATGGATGCATTACATAGTAAACAATGGTAGATATTGGATAAACATGATTAAAAGAGAGAGGAAAGAGACAGAAAGAAAAGAGAAAGAAAGGGAGAGAGATTGCGGTTGCTTGTTTTGTCCTGTTTTCTTTCTCTTTATACAGTTTTTCCTACCTCTACTCTCTTCTTCTCTCGAGGCTGGCTCGAATTTCCATCCGGATGTTAGCAAGTTGAGGGGGACATAAAGCTCGTAAATTATTTAATGGATTTTTCACAGGCATTTCAATAACTTTCGAAATTTGAGACTTGTCTACATTGTTATATAATGCACCAACCATTTTTTAATTAAAAAGTGCTGCCAACACAACCTAATTGTTTCCATGGAAATCAAACTATATATTTTTAAAAGCTGTTCTTGTGATGCCTGAGACTATCTTGTCTGTTGATGTTTTGGTTGCGTGTATTGTCATGTCTTTTTTATTTTCCTTTTGTTTATTCCATTCATGTCTTGTATAATCTCAATTCCCTCAATTCGGTATTTCTCCACACTCATGTGCCATGCAAATTAAACTGTTTCTGTCGTGCCAATTAGGTCGACACGACGGTCGTGGCGATAATCTCGACCATGATATTTTGCGCAGGTCTCTGCGTATTCATTCCCGCCAACTCGCTCTGGAATTATCGTATTTAGGATAGTTGTTGTTGCCTTTAGAGCGGGACGCGATTTAATCGACACCATCAACACTTCGCATTCTGACTGTAAATAACAGTGTCAAATATTTTATCCTAAAAATATCGGACATAAAGGTGATGCCTCTTTAATAAGAATGGGTGTGTTAGCGTGAAGAATCTTGGGACAATACACCTTGGTAGGCGTGTATTCCAACCAAACTTTGATAACAAGCAATATTGTTCCAGGCGTTCATACATTTGCTAAGCTCGGCGCGTGCTTTAACTGCATGCAATCAATGGAATTTATGATAGATGTATTTACAAGTTGAAACGTTGGAATTCATCGAAGCGCCGATATTTGTCAAATGCAATAAACACATTTTGAGGTTTCTTTAAATACCACAGTGAAAAGTTTCCTTTGGTTACAACAGTTTGCATCAACTAAAATGGCGCCGCGTCCCAGCTAACAATTTTTAAAAGTGTTAAATTGTCAGTTGACACCTAATGCCTCAGTCACATTTACTCTACGGCTAGGATACGGCGGCCGTAGCCCCTCAAAATCGACAGATACCTGCGGCGGCCGCAGACGATCTGCGGTGGCCTCAGGGTCGCCCTAGGGCGTATCCCTATCTTTTACAGGCTGTAGGAGTCGCCGTGGGATTATAGCGCGGAGTTATAACTTTTTTCAGTTCTTGGTTCGCCGTAGAACTTTCTTGTGAAATGTCCTGATGTGTGTGGCAAACCCCTCCTTATATACTCCAGGTATGTAGCGGAAGCTTCAGTCTGGCCGCACGGTCGCCGTATAGTCCCCCTGCGGGCGCCTTGCGGCTACCTTGCGTCTGCCTTGGTATTTATGAAAAACCTACGCCCGCCGCAGTGACGCACTAAGGCGACCGTGCGTCATCACTACAGAGGCCGTACGGCCGCCGCAGTGACGCACTAAGGCGACCGTGCGTCATCACTACAAAGGCCGTACGACCACCGCAGTGAGGAACTAAGGCGACCGTGCGTCATCACTACAAAGGCCGTACGACCACCGCAGTGAGGAACTAAGGCGACCATGCGTCATCACTACAAAGGCCGTTCGACCACCGCAGTGAGGAACTAAGGCGACCGTGCGTCATCACTACGAAGGCCGTTGCTATTGGCCGTAGATGTTTTAGATCCCAAGGCCGCCGCATCAAATGTGACTGAGGCATAAGACGTCGTGTGTTTAAACCGCAGTTAGAAACAAAAAATAAATAAAGTATTTCATAAAAATATGTATTTATCAATGAGCCCTGCCCTGCCCCTGCCCTGCCCCTGCCCTGCCCTGCCCTGACTGCCTGCCCCTGCCCTGCCCTGCCCCTGCCCTGCCCTGCCCTGCCCTGCCCTGCCCTGTCGAAATGATTTTATTTAAGTTCAGTTTCTTTACGTGACATTTACGAGTTTACTGGTCGCATATTTGATGTTACGTATCAGGTAACTGCACTTATACTGACGCCGCGCACGGTAATGGTACCTCTAAGCGTAACACGACGTTTACGTTAAAATTGTATAAAATGTAATATGACGTTTTTATTCACGTATTTCGTATAATTTATTTTACAAGAAAATAGCCGAATATCGGAATATCAATTATTGCAATTGAATCATGATTTTCTGCAGATATCAAAACCAATGATATAACTGTACCTACGTAAACTATGAGAATCTACCATGTACATAACAAGCGGCGTCCATTGGTTTTCGCTGTATTAAAAGAACGTCAAACTGACGTTGTAGATATTTAATAGAGGACATCTGAAATACTTGATACGAGGTGTAAATAATTTTCGAAATTTTTCAATATTTTGGGACATTAACAGAATCAAAATTTTCGCATCAATATAATTTTCAAAAGTCAATATTCTGTATTAGAAATATGGTAAATATGGTCAAAATGTGAGGACAGACGATATTTTTTGTTAAAAATGCTAAGGGGCGGCAAATCATAGAGGACATTTTATACGAAATCAGAACCATTCAGAGCAAAGTGAATATATTTCATTCGACATAACCATGTTCCACTGAAAATTTACTTTAGTATGATATGATTTTGATATGTATAAATTCGCTATTTATTCTAAAATAATTAAATTAATCAAATACGTTTCAATTATTTATTTCAAATAACGTTGGCGGACAACACCTTAAAAATGTAATATCTCATAATCGCAATAGGAAAAAAGTCATCAAGTACCATATAATAAAACAACATATACATACATATTTTTAATGCAATACTAACCATTATTTTTCATCTTGACTGTTCAGTATGTCTTTATTGGCGAGTCGTTTGTTTTTTTGGACATTCAGCATATACGTAATGAACCGCGTGTTCCGTAAATGCCGTCAAGTTTGTTGAAATAAAACACACCTGTCTGTAACCGGAAATTATGTCACTTTCTCCAGTGAATAGACCTGATATCTGTCCTTTCGCGCCGTTTTTAAACATAACATTTTAGGCCGGAACCCGTGGTAAATGTTACGCCGGGGACGGGGAAAATGACGTTAAATGTGACTTATTATTAAATTGAAATATAAAGATCATATCAATAGCATAGTTTATATCTGTCAACTGAAAATATCGCGCAACGACCTTTACTTTGATATATAGTAAGTATAATTCCAAGACGATCTAGTATTCGGGACAGTTTTATATATTTCGGGTATTAGTTTCATAACGCAAGTACCATTACTGTGCGCGACGTCATTACTATAAAACTAGCTTGCTCACATCTCATTTGGACTATTTTAAAGCAACCAACTTGTTATTGCTTTATTTATGCCTGGAATCTACAAAAGACCAATGGATGTAAGTGATAAAGTTAGACGGTATACTGGTCTCTGCAGGAAGATGTGAGTAATACACATTATAAGATAACATCAGATCGGCAGTGTCTGTACGACCACGGAATGTATTAACAAAATAACAGGAGTTTCACTATGATAAAAATGTATGGATCAATTGTTTTAATTTGAAGATATCAATTCAGTTGGATGATTAAACTTTTTTTATTTTACTTCGATTGTGAAATAGGTTTTACAACTTAGACAAACCACACTCGAAGGCTTCTTGGGTAGTATCAGCACTGGGTAGAATCAGTATTAGGTAGAATCAGCACTGGGTAAAATCAGTACTGGGTAGTATCAGCACTGGGTAAAATCAGCACTGGGTAGAATATCAGGAATGGGTAGAATCAGCACTGGGTAGAATCAGCATTGGGTAGAATATCAGTACTGGGTAGAATCAGTTCTGGGTAGAATCAATACTGGGTAGAATCAGTACAAGGTAGAATATTAGTACTAGGTAGAATCAGTACTAGGTAGAATCAGCACTGGGTAGAATCAGTACCGGGTAGAATCAGTACCGGGTAGACTCAGTACTAGATAGAAACACTACTAGGTAGAATCAGTTCTGGGTAGAATCAGTACTAGGTAGAATCAGTTCTGGGTAGAATCAGTACTGGGTAGAATATCAGTACTGGGTAGAATCAGTACTGGGTAGAATATCAGTACTGGGTAGAATATCAGTTCTTGGTAGAATATCAGTACTTGGTAGAATCAGTACTGGGTAGAATCAGTACTGGGGAGAATTAATACTGGGTAGAATTAGTACTAGGTAGAATCAGTTCCCGGTAGAATCAGTACATGGTAGAATATCAGTACTGGGTAGAATCAGTACAACGTAGAATTAGTACTAGGCAGAACCAGTACCAGGTAAAATTAGTACTAGGTATTCAGTACTGGGTAGAATTAGTACTAGGTAGAATAGGTAGAATCAGTACTGGGTAGAATTAGTACTAGGTAGAATAGATAGAATCAGTACTGGGTAGAATTAGTACTAGGTAGAATAAGTAGAATCAGTACTGGGTAGAATCAGTACTTGGTAGAATCAGTACTGGGTAGAATCAGCACTGGGTAGAATCAGTACTGGGTAAAATCAGTACTTGGTAGAATTAGTATTGGGTAGAATATCAGTACTGGGTATAATCAGTACTGGGTAGAATATCAGTACTGGGTAGAATATCAGCACTGGGTAGAATCAGCACTGGGTAGAATCAGCACTGGGTAGAATCAGTACTGGGTAGAATCAGTACAGGGAAGAATCAGCACTGGGTAGAATCAGCACTGGGGAGAATATCAGTACTGATAGAATCAGTTCTGGATAGAATGTGTACTGGGTAGAATCAGTACTAGGTAGAATATCAGTACTAAGTAGACTCAGTACTGGGTAGAATCAGTACTGAGTAGAATCAGTACTGGGCAGAATATCAGTACTGGGTAGAATCAGCACTGGGTAAAATCAATACCGGGTAGAAATAGTACTAGGTAAAATCAGTACTGGGTAGAATCAGTACTAGGTAGAAACAGTAATAGGTAGAATCAGTTCTGGGTAGAATCAGTACTAGGTAGAATCAGTTCTAGGTAGAATCAGTTCTGGGTAGAATCAGTACTGGGTAGAATATCAGTACTGGGTAGAATCAGTACTGGGTAGAATCAGTACTGGGTAGAATATCAGTACTATGTAGAATCAGTACTGGGTAGAATATCAGTACTGGGTAGAATCAGTACTGGGTAGAATATCAGTACTGGGTAGAATCAGTACTGGGTAGAATATCAATTCTGGGTAGAATCAGCACTGGGTAGAATCAGCACTGGATAGAAATTAGCACTATGTAGAATCAGCACTGGGTAGATTCAGCACTGGGTAGAATCAGCACTATATAGAATCAGCACTATGTAGAATCAGTACTATGTAGAATCAGTACTAGGTAAAATCAGTACTAGGTAGAATCAGCAGTGGGTAGAATCAGCAGTGGGTAGAATCAGTACTGGGTAGAATCAGTACTATGTAGAATCAGTACTAGGTAGAATCAGTACTGGGTAGAATCAATACTATGTAGAATCAGTACTATGTAGAATCAGTACTAAGTAGAATCAGTACTGGGTAGAATCAGTACTGGGTAGAATCAGCACTATGCAGAATCAGTACTAGGTAGAATCAGCACTAGGTAGAATCAGCACTGGGTAGAATCAGCACTGGGTAGAACCAGTACTATGTCGAATCAGTACTAGGTAGAATCAGTACTAGGTAGAATCAGTACTAGGTAGAACCAGTACTGGGTAGAATCACTAATGGGTAGAATCAGTACTACTGGGTAGAATCAGTACTACTCGGTAGAATCAGTACTACTCGGTAGAATCAGTACTGGGTAGAATCAGCACTAGGTAGAATCAGTACTGGGTAGAATCAGCACTAGGTAGAATCACGGCTGGGTAGAATCACTACTGGGTAGAATCAGTAATGGGTAGAATCAGTACTGGGTAGAATCAGTAATAGGTAGAATCAATGCTGGGTAGAATCAGCACTAGGCATAAGCGGAAAAAGTGCTTTGCTCCAGGACACCTCACATCATCGGATGATTGCTGTTACCAATATCGAAAACAATCTGATTTTGTTAAAGTTGCAATTGTTAAATAAATCAAATTTATCTAGAATTGGTTCCATAGCTTGAGACATCGTTGTTCCGACTTTCGACTTCCTGTTGCTCATTTGTAATTAAAATTAAAATTATGGTACGTTCTAATTATGCATGTTTATATACTATAGACTGTCAAATATAGTGTGTGTATATGTCAACTAGAAACGAGCAATACCGTCGCAACATAACTGTGTATGTCAACTAGAAACGTACAATACCGTTGCAACATAACTGTATATGTCAACCAGAAACGTGCAATACCGCCGCAACATAACTGTGTATGTCAACTAGAAACGTGCAATACTGTCGCAACATAACCGTGTATGTCAACTAGAAACGTGCAATACCGCCGCAACATAAATGTGTATGTCAACTAGAAACGTGCAATACCGTCCCAACATAACTGTGTATGTCAACTAGAAACATGCAATACTGTCGCAACATAACTGGGTATGTCAACTAGAAACGGTATTGAACGTGCAATACCGTTGCAACATAAATGTGTAATACCGTCCCAACATAACTGTGTATGTCAACTAGAAACGTGCAATACCGTCCCAACATAACTGTGCATGTCAACTAGAAACGTGCAATACCGTCGCAACATAACTGTGTATGTCAACTAGAAACGTGCAATACCGTCGCAACATAACTGTGTATGTCAACTAGAAACGTGCAATACCGTCGCAACATAACTGTGTATGTCAACTAGAAACGTGCAATACCGCCGCAACATAACTGTGAATGTCAACTAGAAACGTGCAATACCGCCGCAACATAACTGTGTATGTCAACTAGAAACGTGCAATACCGTCGCAACATAACTGTGTATGTCAACTAGACACGTGCAATACCGCCGCAACATAACTGTGTATGTCAACTAGAAACGTGCAATACCGCCGCAACATAACTGTGTATGTCAACTAGAAACGTGCAATACCGTCGCAACATAACTGTGTATGTCAACTAGAAACGTGCAATACCGTCGCAACATTACTGTGTATGTCAAATAGAAACTTGCAATACCGCCGCAACATAACTGTGAATGCCAACTAGAAACGTGCAACACCGCCGCAACATAACTGTGTATGTCAATTAGAAACGTATAATACCGCCGTAACATAACTGTGAATGTCAACTAGAAACGTGCAACACCGCCGCAACATAACTGTGTATGTCAACTAGAAACGTGCAACACCGCCGCAACATAACTGTGAATGTCAACTAGAAACGTGCAATACCGCCGCAACATAACTGTGTATGTCAACTAGAAACGTAAAATACCGCCGCAACATAACTGTGTATGACAACTAGAAACGTGCAATACCGCCGCAACATAACTGTGTATGTCAATTAGAAACGTATAATACCGCCGTAACATAACTGTGAATGTCAACTAGAAACGTACAATACCGTCGCAACATAACTGTATATGTCAACTAAAAACGTGCAATACCGTCGCAACATAACAGTGTATATCAACTAGAAACATGCAATACCGCCGCAACATAACTGTGTATGTCAACTAGAAACGTGCAATACTGCCGCAACATAACTGTGAATGTCAACTAGAAACGTGCAATACCGTCGCAACATAACTGTGTATGTCAACTAGAAACGTGCAATACCGTCGCAACATAACTGTATATGTCAACGAGAAACGTGCAATACCGCCGCAACATAACTGTGAATGTCAACTATAAACGTGCAATACCGCCGCAACATAACTGTGTATGTCAACTAGAAACGTGCAATACCGTCGCAACATAACTGTGTATGTCAACTAGAAACGTGCAATACCGTCGCAACATAACTGTGTATGTCAACTAGAAACGTGCAATACCGTCGCAACATTACTCTGTATGTCAACTAGTAATGCGTAATACCGTCGCAACATAACTGTGTATGTCAAGTAGAAACGTACAATACCGCCGCAACATAACTGTGTATGTCAACTAGAAACGTACAATATGATATATCTCTTTTCAATGTGTCTATATTTCATTTCTTATTCTCTCTCTCTCTCTCTCTCTCTCTCTCTCTCTCTCTCTCTCTCTCTCTTTTTCTCACTCTCTGCCTGCCTGCCTGCCTGCCTGCCTGCCTGCCTGCCTGCCTGTCTGCCTGTCTGTCTGTCTGTCTGTCTGTCTGTCTGTCTGTCTGTCTGTCTGTCTGTCAACCTTTGAAATGTAGACGTTTGATGATTGTATAGATTCAGAACTAAAACACCGTGCTGTAAAATCATTTATCCTACAATTAATCTACATTTCTGATAAACGATGGATTTAGATTTACATTATGGATACGGATGTATGTGTTGTTTACTAAATGTTTACTATAATTAAATGTAGAATTACAAGTCTGCTTTACGCTTCTGGATCTCTGTTATTGTTTTTTTAATTTTAAAGTGAAAAGTCGAGAATTCCATCTTGAATCAAGCAGATTGTTAATATGAAGTCTGTTATTTTGGCAAGCAATAGCATGCCTACCTCACCACATGCAATGTTTATGGTTCATTTGCGACACGCGAAACAGAATCCAATGCATGAATCATAATGTGTTAAATAATAAACACGGCTGATAGTCTACAGATATGAATGAATGAATAAGTGAATGGTGTTTTACGGCGTACCAACATATTGCAGATTATTCGACGCCAACAGGAAGGAAGGATCCAGGTTCACTCTACATGTACAAAACTACGATTGTGAAAAGTCGAAACAACAACGTAGTGTCGTTGTTTCGACTTTTCACCGTCGTAGTTTCGTTGTTTCGACTTTACTTAATTAAATAAATATGCCGCGATGGTCCCTAAAGGACGCCGTATGTTTTCGCCTGATTAACCACGAAGACGTGGTCGGGACAATAATTATTGTAATATTATAATAATGTTATGCTTTCATATTTGAACTGGGGCAATCAGATAATTTTGTCTGAGCTTTTGCCAGGAATTGCCAGAATTATTTGAATGCTGGGGACATAATTAAACCATGATCAATCCCATGCATGGTCTAGTGATAAGCAACTTTGTGAAAAATTAAAAGAAAACAATTATGAATGCAATGATTGAACAAATTATGTTACGTTGATAAAAGTCTCTATAACATTAACATCCCTTTCTTAACTAACTTTCTGCGGACAAAAGGTCGCATGCGGACAAAAATGCAAACAAAAGTCGTATGTTTTCTAGATTATCTGCGGACAAAATGCGTAATACGGACTAAAGTCTTCATTTACTATTTTTCTGCAAACAAAGGGCGCCATGGGGGCAAAAGTCTTTTTTGTCTAAATTTTTTGCGGACAAAAGACGTCATGCAGACTAAAGTCGATATGCATTTAATATTTCTGCGGACAAAAAGCGCCAAGCGAACTGAAAAAACTGCACACGTGCGCTATATCATTTCTTTACGCGACGTCACACTGCGATGCTGACCAGAACGTAATCAGGATAGGACTGCAGTCTAGCAGTTGTATGGCATCATACACATCGTTGTCATTCCTGGCACACCAAACAAACCGTAGGGGCTCGGTAAATCTATGCTGCCCTGAAACTTCCGGTGAATTTTCATTTCAGATCGGACCTGGACATTTTGATCTGCGATTTCAGAGTTAGCTCGACATTCAATGTTTATTTTGAATGTTGATCTACGAATATAGACCGGGTTCGACATTCAAATTCCGACTTCTAACTTTTATTTTGAATGTTGCTCTACTAATATAGACCGGGTTCAACATTTAAATTCCGACTTCTAACTTTTATTTTGATCCACGATTGCAAAACTGATTTGACATTCAAATTCCGATTAAGATTTCATTTTTTTTTTTTTCATTTTTAATGCTGATCTACGATTTCAGACCTGCATCAGCATTTAAATTCCGTCTTTTAACTTTTATGTACCTTTGAAAATAACATTGCCGTGTGTACATTTAAAAGTAACATTGCCGTGAGTACCTTTAAAAACAACATTGCCGTCCATACCTTTAAAGACGGCTTACGTGACATGTATCATGGGTCATAGCATTAATGAAGTTATTACCTGCAATTAAGTAACAGAGGTTATGTGAGTACTTGCTGAAGGACGGTATTGTACTTAGATTTATTTTAAGTTACCCATTCACCAGAAATGCTTTGCAAATGGTGTTGTTGTTGTTGTTTTTTTTATTTAAAAAAAAACAAATGTCTAATTTTACATATATGTAAACGCCTGCATGTATAATGTATTTACCATGCACCGGTATTAAACGAATCTTAGCAATATAGAATATGTATTCTTTATATGGTCAACATTGATTAATACGAGCAATGACTGTTACAATTAAGGTAAAATATATATATTTTATCTTTTAAATTTTTTTATTGGTACCAGTGCGGTTTGAACACACGACTTCCTGCTTCACAAACTAACTGCTTAGACCACTGGACCACGCTGGCGCCTATTTATATAGAGAATATAAGACCTTTTAAAGGTGTTAATTGGGCCCGCAGGCAGGCAGGCAGGTCTGCAGGCAAGCAGGGCAGGCAAATTCGTTAGTTCGCATTGTAACATATATATAGCTATATAGCATCGTAACTTCGCAGAAAATTTTGCGTTGCATCATCGCGCAGTTTCACAGTCGTTCCTGTCAGACAACGTGAACACCCCTTTCTCTCCAGCGTCAGCGACAAGGCTGGTAGTATTGTTTCTAACCACAACCGGTTTAACTGCCCATGTCCTCCTTAAACAGTCTGCACCATATTACAACTAACTCAACGTTTTTTTAGAAGTTTCATCAAACTTATTGTACTGGGTTTTTTACATGTCGATTTCACAAGATCATCAATGATTTTTTTGGAAATACTTTCTATGCGTTCATATGTGTAGATTGGGTTGATGGCTGATAAAGGCGATTTCAACATTGCCTTTTGTACGTTTACAGACGAATATTGCCTTTTGTACCTTTAAAAAACCACTTTGCGGTTTCTATCTTTAAAGACGCCTTACGTCATTTATCAGGTGTCGCAGTGTGCATTTATGAAATTATTACCTGCATTTTATTTAAAAAAATTTAAACAAAAGATAGTCAGTCGTTCAGGGACAATGACCTTTTTTATTATGATATAACGACAGAAAATGATTTAGTTCAATTATGTTCTGAGAGACCAATGAAACTAGTAGCAATTTATTCTTTTAAGTTAGTTACATCAGTTCAAATCAATGCCTTTTAGAGTACATGTACAAGAAATGAAAGTTAGTAATTTGTTTTATTTCAAAGAACTGATCAGGTTAAAAATTTGGGTTTGACTCTCAGGGTAGCAGAATTAATGGGAAAGATATAAGAAATCTGTCCTTTACTTTAATATTAACTTATTTATTTTTCTTCGATTGAGAAACATGGTATAACAACTTAAGATAAATCATGCTCGAAGTGTTCCTGGGTAGAACCAGTATAAAGCATATACAGATAAAGTGTTTTTGCTCAAGGACATAACACATAGCTGTCCATATTTAAAATGGATGAAAAGCATCTCATTTTTATAAATAAATAAAATCCAAATGGTTTGATATACCTGTCATCCAAATCACAACATATCGATTTTCAATACGAGTTACAAAACGGAAACAAAATCGCCATATTAAAAATAGACAGCGTTTAAATCCTTCACATCGTCCTTCAGGATTCTTTCCAAGATGGGTGCAAATTTAACATGCAACCCTACAAGACAAATCAAATTGAAATCAAAATCAACACCACCCATTTATTACTTTCCAAAATATTTTGCAATTTTAATCGCGAAATCTTTATTAATCTAACCTAGGCCAAGTTAGGAAACTCTTTTTTAATATATTATTTTGGCAGATTTATTATTATATTTATCCTTTGGCAATACTGTGTCAATGAGTATATACGGACACGATATATTGGAGAAAAAAAGTTTTAGGTCAATTTAAAAAATCCCAATATGCTTCCTTTAAAAATTCTGACCTCGCTTGACCACAATCCAATTAAATATTAAAGGTGCTACAATATTCATTAGCATTTACAATCAATGAAGTGTCATACCTCTGTCCATCCAACTTGTTCACGCTTCATGTCAATAGCAATCCGACATCAATGAAGCCACAATCTGCAATTTTCTCTAAGAGATTACAACTCTGATCAAGTTTGAAAAATAAAAACAAGACAATTTTTTTTTATATTTCACTTTTATTTTTAAGTGTAAGAAATGTTTTTGTATAATATAACGACTAGTCCACAAAATTTGGTTCAATTGGTTATCTAGTGTCATTGTATGTCATCAAGAGCTAACAGACGATCAGTTAACTTAACCATTGTTTCCTGGTGGATCCTGAGAGGTTAACCAGTACTCGAGCACAAACCATCACCGCAAGTAACAGATAACTTTCAAACTTGAATCAGCAGAGATGAATGATAATGAAATGCAATGTTGTACATCAATCATCACAGAAACTGTGACCGAGCGGTATTCAAACACATTCTCTGCATAACACCTATTCCGAATGAACACTGTCACATACAGCTTCTTAACCTTTCATATCAGTGTGTGTATAAATGTAATTGTTGTTACATTCAGTTAAATTTATTACCTTTAACACAATTAGATATTAGGGTCCTGTATAACCGAATGGTCTAAGACACTAACAACCACTTACTTCTCACCACTGAAGTCTTGGGTTCGTGTCTCTCTTGGTCAAAAATAATTATGTGAGAAAGATTGAAAGTTGTGCAGAAAAAAGGTTGTTCTACTCGGTCATTCACCTGATATGTTTTTTTCCTTTTTTTAATTTGCTGAGCCTATGTAAAACATACAACAAGAGGGCTTGAATCGCTCTACTGACAACAAATGGACAGATAAAAATTTCAGAGGAAACGTTTTTTGAAAGTTCCTCTTCAACAAATCTTTTAGCAGACCACTATGCAATGTAACACATAAAATATCTAAGGTCTAGATCTTGAACTTTCAAAGAAAATGTTTTTTAATGTTTCTCATAGTATATCACGGCTTATAAGCCCTGTGGTGGGGACATTTGTGGTCGAATCACGCTGGTTCAATACCTTGTCCTAGATCTTGTGGTTATACAACTGCTGTGCGATTAAGATTCAATGAAAAATGAGGGTGCTATCTCATCTACAAGAAAAATGTTAACGAAAGGACGATGGACAGTTTACCACGACAAGACGCCCAAGAGGACATGAATGCTCTACTGGCAACAGATGCTTTTCAGGATCTCCATGCAATGCCACATGTAAAGTATCTAAAGTCTAGGCCTTTTAGAAAAAATGTTTTTTGTTAAAAAATTCGCTCAAAATGTGCTTATAAGCCCTGTGGCGGAGGCACTTGTAGTTGAATGACACTGGTTCAAGAAACTCTTCCAAGATCTTATGGTTACGTAATAGATGTGCACATTTGGTTAAGATTCCATGAAAAATGAAAAGTGCTATCACGGCTACAACATTTTCCCTATATAGCTCTATGTAAAATGGTGACCCTTGTGGTGGCCCCAAATTTGACCCAAGAGACCCGATTTCAACAGATCTTTTACAGGACTTCCATGCAATGATACATGTAAAATATCTAAGGTGTAGGCCTTAAACTTTCAGAGAAAATGTTTTTTTATAATTTCGCTTAAAATGTGCTTATAATAAGCCCTATGACAGGTGCATAATGGTCAAATGACACTGGTTCATGAACTCGTCCTAGATCTTGTGGTTATATAACTGCTGTGCAAGTTTGGTTAAGATTCAACGAAAAATAAAGGTACTATCGCGGCTACAACTTTTTTCCTATGCAACTTTATGTAAAATAGCCACCACTGTGGGGGCCCCAAATTTGACCAAACAGACAAAAAATCTTTTAGTGAACCCCCATTCAATGCTACATGTAAATTATCTGAGGTCCAGGCCTTGAACTTTCAGAGAAAATGTTTTTTTTAAATTTCGCTTAAAGTGTGCTTATAAGCCCTGTGGTGGGGGCATTTGTTGTCAAATGATGCCAGTTCAAGAACTCGTTCGAGATCTTACGGTTATATAACTGCTGTGCAAGTTTGGTTTAGATGCAATGAAAACTGACTGCGACTTACTTCAGAGTTTTTGGAATTATTCTCGTGTTATATATTCAATTGAGCCAGTACTTGGTTTTATTTTTGAGAATCACACGGGACGAGTCTGGATCAAACATGTGACCTATCGCGAGCAGACAAAAACCTATCCACTAAACAAAACTGTCAGCATTATCTTATAGCCGTCTCGCGTGATCATTGTGGTTGTCAATGAAAATATTAGAAAATATCAAAATTTCCAGACCTAGCATTTGTCATACATGGATGGAATTAATTTAGGTCCCTGGAAATTAAGGACATTTTTATAGAAAAATATATCAGAAACAAATGTCTTTTTAACAATCATTTAGCAGTGAATACTTTTCATAATTAACATAAAGCTTTATCAATTTGACACAGTGTAATCCAGGGGTCATTATACATTATTTTAGTTTAAACATGATCCAAGTTGTCAGGAGTACATAATGAAGTAGATTATTTCTGGAAGTCAAAACCTCCCTAATGTTATCTTCATTAGCATCTGGTCTGTATCCACTCATTCTGAAAAATAATACAACTGGATGTCATTGGGTAACTTTTAAATGACAACAATGAATATTTTGTAATTAAGCACTTCAATCGGATCAGTCATCAAAACCATACGCATGTCAGTGGGATCAGTCATCAGGACCATATGCATGTCAGTGGGATCAGTAGTCAGAACCATACGCATGTCAGTGGGATCAGTAGTCAGAACCATATGCATGTCAGTGGGATCAGTCATCAGGACCATACGCATGTCAGTGGGATCAGTCATCCGGACCATACACATGTCATTGGGATCATTCATCAGGACCATACGAATGTCAGTGGAATCAGTCATCAGGACCATATGCATGTCAGTGGGATCAGTAGTCAGAACCATACGCATGTCAGTGGGATCATTCATCAGGACCATACGCATGTCAGTGGAATCAGTCATCAGGACCATATGCATGTCAGTGGGATCAGTAGTCAGAACCATACGCATGTCAGTGGGATCAGTCATCAGGACCATACGTATGTCAGTGGGATCAGTCATCAGGACCATACGCATGTCAGTGGGATCAGTCATCAGAACCATACGCATGACAGTGGGATCAGTCATCAGGACCATACACATGTCAGTGGGATCATTCATCAGGATAATATGCATGTCAGTGGGATCAGTCACCAGGACCATACTCATGTCAGTGGAATCAGTCATCAGAACCATACTCATGTCAGTGGAAACAGTCATCAGGACCATACACGTCAGTGGGATCAGTCATCAGGACCATACGCATGTCAGTGGGATCATTCATCAGGACCATACGCATGTCAGTGATATCAGTCATCAGGACCATACGCATGTCAGTGGGATCAGTCATCAGGACCATCAGCATGACAGTGAAATCAGTCATCAGGACCATACGCATGTCAGTGGGATCAGTAATCAGGACCATAGGCATGTCAGTGGGATCAGTCATCAGGACCAAACGCATGTGAGTGATATCAGTCATCAGGCCCATACGCATGGCAGTCGGATCAGTTGTCAAAACCATACACATGTCAGTGATCATCAGTCATCAGGACCATACAAATGTCAGTGGGATCAGTCATCAGGACCATACGCATGGTAGTGGGATCAGTCATCAGGACCATACGCATGTCAGTGATATCAGTCATATGGAACATAGGCATGTCAGTGTGATCAGTCATCAGGACCATACGCATGTGAGTGATATCAGTCATCAGGACCATACGCATGACAGTGATATCAGTCATCTGGACCATACGCATGTCAGTGGGATCAGTCATCAGGACCATACGCATGTGAGTGGGATCAGTCATCATGACCATACGCATGTGAGTGGGATCAGTCATCAGGACCATACGCATGTGAGTAATATCAGTCATCAGGACCATATGCATGTCAGTGATATCAGTCATCTGGACTATACGCATGTCAGTGGGATCAGTCATCAGGACCATACGCATGTGAGTGGGATCAGTCATCAGGACCATACGCATGTGAGTGATATCAGTCATCAGGACCATACGCATGACAGTGGGATCAGTCATCAGGACCATACGCATGTCAGTGGGATCAGTAGTCAAAACCATACGCATGTCAGTGGGATCAGTCATCAGGACCATACGCATGGTAGTGGGATCAGTCATCAGGACCATACGCATGTCAGTGATATCAGTCATATGGAACATACGCATGTCAGTGTGATCAGTCATCAGGACCATACGCATGTCAGTGGGATCAGTCATCAGGACCATACGCATGTCAGTGATATCAGTCATATGGAACATACGCATGTCAGTGGGATCAGTCATCAGGACCATACGCATGTCAGTGGGATCAGTCATCAGGACCATACGCATGTCAGTGATATCAGTCATATGGAACATACGCATGTCAGTGTGATCAGTCATCAGGACCATACGCATGTCAGTGGGATCAGTCATCAGGACCATACGCATGGTAGTGGGATCAGTCATCAGGACCATACGCATGTCAGTGATATCAGTCATATGGAACATACGCATGTCAGTGTGATCAGTCATCAGGACCATACGCATGTCAGTGGGATCAGTCATCAGGACCATACGCATGTCAGTGATATCAGTCATATGGACCATACGCATGTCAGTGGGATCAGTCATCAGGACCATACGCATGTGAGTGGGATCAGTCATCAGGACCATACGCATGTGAGTGATATCAGTCATCAGGACCATACGCATGACAGTGATATCAGTCATCTGGACCATACGCATGTCAGTGGGATCAGTCATCAGGACCATAAGCATGTGAGTAATATCAGTCATCAGGACCATACGCATGTCAGTGATATCAGTCATCTGGACTATAAGCATGTCAGTGGGATCAGTCATCAGGACCATACGCATGTGAGTGGGATCAGTCATCAGGACCATACGCATGACAGTGGGATCAGTCATCAGGACCATACGCATGTCAGTGGGATCAGTAGTCAAAACCATACGCATGTCAGTGGGATCAGTCATCAGGACCATACGCATGTCAGTGGGATCAATCATCAGGACCATATGCATGTCAGTGGGATCAGTCATCAGGACCATACGCATGTCAGTGATATCAGTCAGGACCATACGCATGTAAGTGGGATCAGTCATCAGGACCATATGCATGTCAGTGGGATCAGTCATCAGGACCATACACATGTCAGTGGGATCAGTCATCAGGACCATACGCATGTCAGTGATATCAGTCATCAGGACCATACGCATGTCAGTGGGATCAGTCATCAGGACCATACGCATGTCAGTGATATGTCATCAGGACCATACGCATGACAGTGGGATCAGTCATCAGGACCATACGCATGTCAGTGATATCAGTCATCAGGACCATACGCATGTCAGTGATATCAGTCATCAGGACCATACGCATGTCAGTGGGATCAGTAGTCAAAACCATACGCATGTCAGTGGGATCATTCATCAAGACCATACGCATGTCAGTGATATCAGTCATCAGGACCATACGCATGTGAGTGGGATCTGTCATCAGGATCATACGCATATCAGTGGCATCAGTCATCAGAACCATACGCATGTCAGTGGGATCAGTCATCAGGACCATACGCATGTCAGTGGGATCAGTCATCAGGACCATACGCATGTCAGTGGGATCAGTCATCAGGACCATACGCATGACAGTGGGATCAGTCATCAGGACCATACGCATGTCAGTTGGATCAGTCATCAGGACCATACGCATGTCAGTGGGATCAGTCATCAGGACCATACGCATGTCAGTGGGATCAGTCATCAGGACCATATGCATGTCAGTGATATCAGTCATCAGGACCATACGCATGTCAGTGATATCAGTCATCCGGACCATAAGCATGTCAGTGGGATCAGTCATCAGGACCATACGCATGTCAGTGATATCAGTCATCCGGACCATAAGCATGTCAGTGGGATCAGTCATCAGGACCATATGCATGTCAGTGGGATCAATAGTTAAAACCATACGCATGTCAGTGGGATCAATCATCAGGACCATAAGCATGTCAGTGGGATCAGTCATTAGGACCATACGCATGTCAGTGGGATCAGTCATCAGGACCATATGCATGTCAGTGGGATCAGTCATCAGGACCATACGCATGTCAGTGATATCAGTCATCAGGACCATATGCATGTCAGTGGGATCAGTAGTCAGAACCATACGCATGTCAGTGGGATCAGTCATCAGGTACATACGCATGTCAGTGGGATCAGTCATCAGGACCATAGGCATGTCAGTGGGATCAGTCATCAGGACCATACGCATGTCAGTGATATCAGTCATCAGGACCATACGCATGTCAGTGGGATCAGTCATCAGGACCATACGCATGTCAGTCATCAGGACCATACGCATGTGAGTGATATCAGTCATCAGGACCATACGCAAGTCAGTGATATCAGTCATCAGGACCATACGCATGTCAGTGGGATCAGTCATCAGGACCATAAGCATGACAGTGATATCAGTCATCAGGACCATACGCATGTCAGTGGGATCAGTCATCAGGACGATACGCATGTGAGTGGGATCAGTCATCAGGACCATACCCATGTGAGTGATATCAGTCATCAGGACCATACCCATGTCAGTGGGATCAGTTATCAGGACCATATGCATGTCAGTGGGATCAGTCATTAGGGCCATACGCATGTCAGTGATATCAGTCATCAGGATCATACGCATGACAGTGGGATCAGTCATCAGGACCATACGCATGTCAGTGGGATCAGTCATCAGGACCATACGCATGTCAGTGGGATCAGTCATCAGGACCATACGCATGTCAGTGGGATCAGTCATCAGGACCATACGCATGTCAGTGGGTCATTCATCAGGACCATACGCATGTCAGTGGGATCAGTCATCAGGACCATACGCATGTCAGTGGGATCAGTCATCAGGACCATACGGATGTCAGTGATATCAGTCATCAGGACCAAACGCATGTCAGTGGGATCAGTCATCAGGACCATATGCATGTCAGTGATATCAGTCATCAGGACCATACGCATGACAGTGGGATCAGTCATCAGGACCATATGCATGTGAGTGATATCAGTCATCAGGACCATACGCATGTCAGTGATATCAGTCATCAGGACCATACGCATGTCAGTGGGATCAGTAGTCAAAACCATACGCATGTCAGTGGGATCATTCATCGTGACCATACGCATGTCAGTGATATCAGTCATCAGAACCATACGCATATCAATGATATCAGTCATCAGAACCATACGCATGTCAGTGGGATCAGTCATCAGGACCATACGCATGTCAGTGGGATCAGTCATCAGGACCATACGCATCACATTGGGATCAGTCATCGGGACCATACACATGTCAGTGGGATCAGTCATCGTGACCATAGGCATGTCAGTGATATCAGTCATCAGGACCATACTCATGTCAGTGGGATCAGTCATCAGGACCATACGCATGTCAGTGGGATCAGTCATCAGGACCATACGCATGTCAGTGATATCAGTCATCAGGACCATACGCATGTCAGTGATATCAGTCATCCGGACCATACGCATGTCAGTGGGATCAGTCATCAGGACCATACTCATGTCAGTGGGATCAGTCATCAGGACCATACGCATGTCAGTGGGATCAGTCATCAGGACCATAAGCATTTCAGTTGGATCAGTCATCAGGACCATACGCATGTCAGTGGGATCAGTCATCAGGACCATACGCATGTCAGTGGGATCAGTCATCAGGACCATACGCATGTCAGTGATATCAGTCATCAGGACCATACGCATGACAGTGATATCAGTCATCAGGACCATACTCATGTCAGTGATATCAGTCATCAGGACCATACGCATGTCAGTGGGATCAGTCATGAGGACCAAACGCATGTCAGTGGGATCAGTCATCAGGACCATACGCATGTCAGTGATATCAGTCATCAGGACCATATGCATGTCAGTGGGATCAGTAGTCAGAACCATACGCATGCAG